>ML170266.1:0-79771 GCA_004355085.1 Rickenella mellea | reverse complement strand
CTGTAGGTCTCCACAAAAACCTGCCTAGGTTGCCTAGGTTTTGGCCCATAGGTCTCCACAAAACCTGTCGAGGTCTGCTTGGAACATAGGTCGAACCTGAACCTACGATCTATGTATAACCCTACATGACTGTGGCTCCATAGTAATCGGCCTGGATAGCTAGGAGGGAGAGACTCGCCGTCAATGGCCGGCCACTGTGCGTGGGAATGCAAACCACAGTCGACCGGCCATGGCACCGGTGTTCGCCTCCTCGACATCGACCTGTTTTATGACTCACTACATACAAGCTTCTTGCGCACATGCTAAAGAGGAGCAGAGACGTATGCTTTGATAAACTCGAGTGGATGAAACGGGACGGAGGAGAATCAGCTTACGAAGCAGCCAATAGTGGTAACTTATCTCGTTCGGTCACATTGGTACAGTCACTAACCAACGATACGAGTATAATGCATTGACCAGGTGGTACCGCTTGTCTCGAAATTTCTATGATCCAGTTGCCGCAGTCGTAATAGGATGTAATCAGAATCACTGCGTTTATCGTGTTGTGGTATGTACAGATGCATCAAATGACAGTGTGGTACGACAGTGCGCTGTTGGAAAGCAAACCCAAAAAGAATCTCCTGCAAGACGTGGACAAAGATATACGTGCAAAATCCGAAAAATGGCACGGAATCGGACTGTCAACCCATGACCATATCGTCACCGAGCCCATCCTGCGTCGGCGGCCCACCGTCCATATCGATCTCCCCAGTTGCCGATAGGATCGCCTGAGGATCCGTACCAGGAGTGACGTCCGGCGGTGTAAGAGCTCGATAATCTGATCGTCGTAAAACTTGATGTGAGGTGTAAGGAAGCAAAGAGTTGACGGTTAAGGAAAGATCATGTAGTTCTTGAAGAGCGGGTAATGTCCCTGCTCGACGACGTGTGGTGATTGGTGGTATCCGACTCGGCGAGGTATCTTCCACTGTAACAGCTCCGGACAACGAGGGTATTTCCGTGCGCGCAGTCGGAGCAGCATTCAACGCAGCAGCCAAAGCTGTTGCGGCGTTCGACGGCCCGGCCATAGCGTTCGTGCGATCCCTGACGGTCAGTCTTCCCGAATTCATGTTCATGGCAGCATGCGGTCCAGCGACTCGAATAGTCGAGGTCGACGCTTGGCGTTGCTGAGACCGCTCAGTCGATTGTGCCAACGCGCTCTGGTGGATCTGCGCGGTTGTCGCGCGTACAGCGTTGGCGATCGCTCTCGGTAGCCCACCAGGTATATCTCCAGAATTCGGATCCATGGTCGTGGTAACAGCGTTCGCGAGTCGTTGCCGCTCCCTCTCCCTCTCCAACCGTCGCTCAACACGCGCCGCCGTAGCTGCTGACACTCCAACGGTCGTGCCAGATCCATCACCACCACCACCCGCCCCATCTCCACCAGAGCTATCCCGTCCATCGCCGTCGCCGCCGCCACCGTGACCCCCAGCGCCGGCATGGCCATTGGTATGATTCGTTCCCTCCACTCCCTCCTCTCCTTCACGAGCGCTACACCAGAACCGGTGACCCTCGCTCCACGCGCGGGACTGGCACTCTTTGCCGCAATACTTCGCCTTCCTACACCTTCGACACTTCGCGAATTCCCGAGGGAACGACTCCCACTTCCCACATAACACTAAAAGTAGACGAGGTCAGAGGCAATATCAAATATAAAACGAAAAAGGATGGACGTACTATTAGCACACTGTCGGATCCCACCGCGACTCTCATCCTTCCGACACGCGTTCCGCATGATGACCCCAGCCCAATACTGTATCTCTGGAGGTAGGAATGGCGGTGGCTGCGGAAGCGTGCTCTCCGTCGGACTGGGTCTGAAGGTGAATCGCTCCACCAACGAAAAGACATTCGTCATTCGCTGCGGCGGAATGTTCGTAGCTTGAGCCGCTCCAGCTGAAGTCGCACCCGACGTCGCGGTCTTCGACCCCTGCTCCTTCCCCCTCGTAGCAAACGGCTTGAAGAATCCTGGATCTTTCTTCGTTGGATCACCACCAGGTGTCCCACCAGTTGCGGTCGCAGCCGCTGATGCCAACGCAACACGTGGCACCGCTGCGCCAAAAGGCTGCGATCGCGGGAGCTGGGCAGTAGCTGGGTGGAAACTCGTTCGTGGCTTGTAAAACGCCTGTCGGACGTGGGGGTATTTGCTCAAGTAAGCGAGGAGTTGGAGCGAGAGGAGGACATCCTCCTCCCTGAACGGTCCTGTATCCTGCTCGATATGTGCGTGATGGTGTCCTTGAGCATGTCGATGATGGTGATGGTGATGCCTCATCCCAGCCTCGGCGTGTCCATTCGGATTCGCCAACCCATCCGCGTGTGTACCGCCGCGCCGCACGCGAAGTCCGACCTGGGGGTGGAAGTCCTGTGGTGTCGTGCCTGTGTGAAACTGGATATTTCGAAGGATGGTAGGTAGGGGCACGCCTTGCTGCGCGAGACCCACGCCAGTTTGCATGGGCATCGCGACGGGCATCGGGGTGTGCATGGGTAACGCGGCTAATACCGCTCTCGGCGTCAGCTCTTCTCTTCCGGTCCCTCTCCCATCCCTCGGTAGCGTAAACGGAGCCAAAGCGTTCGTGCGCGTCCGTGGAGTCCCATCGATGGCGCCTGGCGCACCAGGAGGCGCACCCATCGCCAAATCGTCATTGACGTTCTGATCCAACGCAACGATGCCGTTCTCGACGCCGCCCATCCCTTCCTCGTTGTTCGTCGTGTTGATTATGATGTGCGCGTCGAGGTCGACTTCTAGGGAATCGGAGGGTCCGCCTGCGCCGCCATTTGGCGGTGGCGAATCTGACACAATGCCGACAGCACGTCGCGCGTGCGGATGTGGATGTGGTGGCGGTGGCGGGATGTTCTCGTCCGTATCCTGATCCTGCGACATCTCGATGTCACCATCGACATCCTGATCTCCGTCGTCCTCCGTCTCCGTCTCGGGACGCGAAGTAGATGAAGAAGAGGTAGTTGCGTCTTGTTGCGGTTGTCTGGCGCGAAGGGTTCTGCGGCGGGAGAGTCTGAAGGACTCGGGTTGTGGTGGTGGCTGGGTGTCCCATATTGGTCGTGCGACCACTGTCCCCGAGCGGTCGCGGCCTGGGACAACGACGGATCCAGTGGGAGTACCTGAGCCGAGCGGTGTAGCGTTGGCTGAAGTATCTGTCGAGACGGAGGTTTCTGCGTCGGAGGTGGCGTGGTTGTTATCTTGTCCGAGCTCGGACATATCTTCGTCCTGTCAAAGATTTGTGAGAACGAATAGCAAGAGAACAGAGGTTATACTTACATCACCATATTCCTCTACGTTTGCGAGCTGCCTCTCGAGAGCTAGAAGCCGAGCCACTTCCTGGGCGTGCTCCCGCTCCCGCTCCCTTTGTTGTGTTTGTAAGCGCCTCCTTAACGCCCGCTGCTCCCTCGACTCCCTCGGAAGACCACTAGCGCTCGCACTGGGGCCGACAGCGAACCCCTTTGACGCCAGCCAGCCCTCCAGAACACACCCTACGACATCCAGAGTCCCCGCTTGCACCACGCGGCTGCGTATGGGCTCAGAGCCACGCACGCCGATGTTGACTACGCATTGGAAAGCCAAAGAGAACCGATAAGCCGCGTGTCGGTCGAATGTCTTGGGGTTGAGGGTCGGCACGGTTGGTATACGGTTCAGTGTTGGTGGTGAGAGACCATAGATGGCAGAGGGGTTCTCAGGTGGAGGCGGCGACAAGCAGAAATCGCGTAGAAGTCGAACGAGCCTCTCGAGACCACCATCACACGTCAGGATTTCACGTATCCTCGGCGATGTCGACGTTAAATAGGTGAGATGGGTGAGAGAGTTGAGGAGTGGCAGAGGGGACGTCGTGTCCAGTGCTGACAACGAAATGTCAGACGTGTTGACAGTAATGAGATGATAATACTAACCTCTCCTATCGTATAGTTGGGAAGATATGCAAACACAGGCCCTATTCTGTGCTGGAAATGCGAAATTGGACTCGCGCATGTTGTGGGCGGCGATGGCGACGATGACTGAACTCTTGCCTCTTTCGGTTCTTTTCGCTTTGTTACTTGTTTGCCACTAACCCCATTATGTCAGCTCACGTCTCTATGACTCCTCCGACGTGGCTGACGCAGCCTCTTCATCAACCCATCAGTCTTCCACTTGCGTGCTCGTTTGGAATGCGTCTGGTTTATATGTGGCGATCAGCATGGAGCTTAAAAATACTGCTCAAACTCGCCGAGGCCACATTCACGCGAAATCTCAACCTGTGCTGGCGTCTAACGCCACCTAATCCTGGATATTCGAGCCGATAACCCCCTTTCAGTCGCTAACTTTCGGCTACGGCGCTAGTGCCACATTGTGAAGTAAACCCCTGTCGAGTTCTCTGATCTTCGAACTTCAGCGCTGTTCGGTTTGTCGATATCATCTCAAGTCAACTGCGCACAGCTCCTGATGCTTCCCAAATATAACACCATCATGAATCCATGATACGTGACTGATCGGCAATGCCTCATGTCTCTGATTAGAAATATCCTCGCTAATTGGCCTACGCCGGAGACTCGCCAAGATATGATGGATCGTTTGATGACCGCTCGCTTTAAACGGCCTTCTGTTCCGTGCTGTGGGACTCGGACATGCTATCGCTTTGCAACACACTCCATGGCGGAATGCACCGTTTCGCTACACACCATCATTACATCTACTCAGAATAACTTCTCTTCAACGGTCTGCAGATCCGTGCTGTGAGAATCCGGCCCATGCTTCTTGCTTTGCAACACACTTCATTTTATGACATATCACTATTATAATTATCTTCTCCGCGACGGTATCCTGTTCCGTGCTATGGGTCCAGGGCACGGTGTCTCGCTTTACACCCCATTTTATGACTAAGTGGAAGAATTCGGGACATATCACCATTACAACTACGCAAAATACGTTCTCTTCAACGGTCTTCTGCTCCGTTCTGTGGGACTTGGTATCTCTCTTTCCACCGACTATTCTCAGAGTATGTTCACCTTGATATCGAAAGAGCTTCCTTGGGAACGGAAGAGGCCCGATGTAACTGTCTGCGTTCACGCGATGGCTGTATCACTAATATTGGAGGCAGTATCTCCGATGGGTGAGATGAAACGACCTTTATTGTGGGCGAGAATATGAACACCGGACAACATGGACAAGCCGACAGGGGACGCGAAAATATCTGTATCGGACACTCGCTAAACAAAATGCGCAGAAGCCCAAACTTCATCACTTAAAGACCATCACCGGCCCACCGTTCACCCAGGATACACGCATTCCTCCTAGCTACCTCAGAAGACTCGTGCGTTACGCCCACTGAACAGCCCTTGATATCGACGGATCATTCTTGGGAACGGTGGAAGCCCGATGCGTGTAATAGAGAGCTCACGCGACTGCTCGATCCATTCAATTGTGTCGAACAGCCTGCACAACTGTGCCAGGTGTGCTGCGTCCGATTGGGCCATTACGAGTGGAAGCGTTTCCTTTTGCATACTGCGTTTTTATGGCAATGTATATGAGATCCAGTAGACTGGGAACGAACTGAATAGACTTCGTTCGGTCAGTCCCTGACGGTCTGATCATCCATGGAAAAAAATCGTTTCTAAATCCAAATACACGAGGAGCGTCCGTCCGTGTTTGCTACAAACTGGAGGAATAAATACATAGATACATCCGAAATTTGGTCGTTACTTCTTCACGTCGTCTCAGAAATACATTGTTGAATCTTTCATATGAGCAGGGTTGTCTTGTCCCTGTCTGTACTTCGTTCTCGTGGGACATAACGGATCCTTCCCAGCAGCATCCTGTTTCATAAACTGGAAACCAGCAGTGCTAGTCTCCGGAGGTCACAGACGAAGAACCACTGTTCTGAAACAGTCGTTTCCCAGGTGGCCGAAAACCCACGTTCTGCGAAAGTAAAATCAGGGATGAACGAACGACTTTTGATTTTTCAAATTGCCGTGTACATACCTTCCGTACTGCTTTCTCATCATCTAATTTGAATGATTGGTTCAACTTCTTCTGATACGAAGAAATACTGCGCACCGTCGGAGATATCTGGGGTTTGCCATCCTCTTGGATGTTTGCGTCCCCGAGACGTTCTTCCAACGAGAATGTTTAGCTATCATAGCACGAATGAGCGTTAGTTCCCAACGGACGTAAACTGACAAGCTACACGCACGTCTGAATCGCTGCGAAATTCTGGTGAGCGACGAGTAGCTTCCGCGTCGCTTCGCATTGCGCTTCGTGCATCCCCGATATGTTGATTGGACGCAGCATCAATGCGCACGTCCATTCTATCAGTCAATTCCGGAGAATCAACAAGGTCCGGCGTGTTGCTCCGTCCATCGCTCAACGGCGACGCAATGCCACTGGAAAGAGGATAATAAGGATATACGTTCCCGCTAAAAGAGTCCCTAAACCTTTACAGCAACGCATGTTAGGTTACAGAACATGAAAGGCCGTCCTATGACGTACGATAAAGGGCAATGAGCTCCGGATCTATTACCCGCACTGTGTGGCGGGACGCGCAAGCGTTGTTCTGATACATTTAAACAATATTCAGCATGTACGTTGCAGTACGTTGGTTCACTAACCTGCAGATGGATAAACGTGGTCCAATAGCTGCGAAACTTATCGAAAGTTGTGAAGATGTGCGCTCTAATTGGTTCAAGAGAATCGCATACCAGCTTCATCTCGTTGTTCTTCTGCCGCTTCTGCTTCTGCTTGTGCAACGCGTTCCGCTTCCAAAGTTGAGATGTATCTTGCAAATGCTTCTTGAGAATTTGCTCTCGTCACGGCCAATCGCTCGCGCGCGTCTTGTAGTACATTCACTGCGGTAAATGTTTATGCTGGTTACTCGCGAATAAAACTAGCGACGTACTCCTGCTCTCATTTACATAAGCGAGGGTATGGATCGTTGGCGGCCCAGTGGATCGAAGGGTGTGCGCATGACGGCTGTGATGCGTAAGGGATGAAATATCTGCGGTATCGTACTCAGACGACTATTCCCGTTCGCTTTTTGAACATCATACGCACCCGGGAGATCAGGCCTACTCTCGGGAATGTAACGAGGTGTCGATACTGACCTGAGACGGCCTGAAGACGACCGGTGGTCGGTGTCCTCAGTGTCGGCATAGTCAGGTGTGAAACGGAATGTCTCTTTGCAATCCCTAAGGCGAGGATGGTGGGGTGTACCAAGAGCTTGTCTCTCGATGAACTTCCTCATGAATGTAAATTCGAGATGATCTGGCATGATGTACGGGGGTCCAGGAATTTCGTGTTTCTGGATTAGAGACTCCAGTTGTGCCATGGCCTTGTCCTTCAGCTGCTGCAGCCATTCGTGTAGCTCCATATGGTCCTGATCGGCACGAGCGTTGTAGTCCTGCCTTCTCCTAGCCTTTCTCCAATATGTTTTCGTCAATCGTAGCGCATTTTTGACCTCGTCGTCGAGGACCTGGTACCACTCGCTGGCTCGTCGATTGAGGCGTACTTCAAGTACGCCTGGTTGTACGCGAAGCTGTAATAGACGTCGTCCATTCGCGTCGGGAAGAGAAATTGCACCCTTGTGACCTTGATTCCCTCTTGTGGCACCTCGCGAGACGTTTCCGAGCTCTGGCCAGGGGAGATCGTCAGTTGGCATGGGTGAAATGATGGGTCGGGACGCTTACCAGCCTAGGAGTAAAATACTCCAGACTGACCATCATTAGTAATACAGAAGGCATGGGATTGCGTACCATCATACGAAACAAGAAGAACTTCCGAAATTGCGCGACAATCAATGGTGTGAGGGCACCACATTACGGTCTACCATCGCGCAACAGGTGACACGCCGGCGAATGGTTTAAACGTGACAACTCCGCACAGATGGCCGAATCGGTGTATTAGGATAGCATTCAATGTCCAATCACTTCTCGGACAGGTGCCCATCAGATTCACCTTGGGTTGGGCGAGGGTGATGATGGACTGGACGGAGAGGCGTGAGAGTTTAGAGCCAAAGTCGGATACCGGTTGTGAAATCCGCTCCGATCAAATTTTCATCCTCAAATCGATCAAGTTGAAAATTGGAGTTTGATCGTCGGTTTGAGTCATTTACGTCCGCAGAAAAGGCTTGGAACATGAGTCACGTCGGCAAGGACCGCAAGAACTGAAGAGCAACCAAATTTCACGTTCACAAGTCCACACCACAACTTTGGGGAGAAAAGGCTTGGACGCTTCGCTGTTCGCAAACACGGCGATTATTTTGAACTTCCTGTGCAGTTTGGACCCCGCATTATCCTCTCGTCGAATACGTGCTGATTGATCTTCGTACATCTTCCAGGCGGTCGCGTGAGGATGGGCAGAAAGTTGATCAGAGAGCAGTTCCTCAAGATCCAACCAATAATCGTCTTGCCATTCGCTATGGTGGATTGGCTGGTTATGCATTCAACAGTATCTAGAGTGGCGATTCCGTCTATCCGAAGTTTAGTGGATTACCCAACTTGTCGTCAGCTGTTCCTACCATCAACGCGGTACCACTGGTGTCATTTTGGCCAGCTCGAAGGAAACAATGCGCAGAAGCCCTGTCTCATCAAACCCTGCGGCGTGTGCGATATCGACGAAGAAGAGCTGTCATTCTGCATTCTTTAATGAATCACTCGTCATGTCGCTGAAGTGTCGAATCACTTTCGTTCACCGTTTGGAGTCGAAACAAATTTCATCGGACGCAAGGCGACAGAGATTAACGCACCCGACTATAGCGTGTCTCTGGAAACCTCGGCTCCGTGGCTCTCTGTTTATTGAGATGACCCGGACGTAAGTCTGGGAGGCATTCAACGCGGATACTCCGTTCTTCGTCGACGACACAGAACAGTTAGGAGGATTTCCCACACGCACCGAAAGTTTCCACCGTGGCATCTGGGCGATTTCAGTGAGGTTAACGAGCTCTTATTACTGATCGTGCACGCCGTACGTTTCATCAAAAATCCAACCTTGTTAGATCCATTCACAATGAAGGCTGCCGATGCCATAGTTGGTATGAAGCATGCCAATTGATTTGGCCATGCTTGAGCCTGGAAGTCAAGGTCCCGTTGAATTCCATCCATCGGCGACAATTGTTCTATGATATTTCAGATCATTCCATTATGATAGTTGCTCCTGGTCATCATCAGACTCCGTCAGACTTTACCCCGGTGAGATATCGGTCTTTCCATTGGATCATATAATTAATACAAGACATCAGTGCATCGATGTTGTGGGCAGTGTTCGACTACGCGCCATCCCACAATTCTCTCCCTTTGGATTGTAAACAATTATGCATTGATTTCATCTCGTGAGATCGAACCTGCGGATGCTCCAAATGCCAGTTCACCGTACACGCTGAAACTACAATATTCGCGTGCTTTGATGTTCTCATCGAGCACACAGCCCGAACCCGTGATCGGATATCACGGCATACCTTGAGAATCGAAGAACTGAATGGTCAAACCCAGACAAGAACAATCCAATTCCACCAATCGGGGACGCCAACGTGGCGACCTTGCAAGGATATTGCGGGCTTAGCCACAATACAGTGACGTGAAAATACGTTCGTGCCATGCCACTCGTTCCCATATCGCGGGTATTCATAGCATTTTCGAGCAACCGTACACCGAATTTTGGTCGGCAAACGTGGGGAAGTCACTATGTGCTGACATTCACATGAAACCCGAGGATGTGAGCGCCTCGCCTACTGCGGGAGTACGGCATTCGTACAGCAAACCCGTTCACCGCGTTGCACTGAAGACATACATCCGGTGCTGCCCATACTGCGGCGAGCCGAAGTGAAATGCCGTAAGGCATCTCAACATGTAGTCTGGGTCGAATGTCACAGCAGCTCCCACTTGACCGTCAATTCCGAACATTCGTACGGGACAGTATTGAAATGACTTCATTAAACCGGCAACTTCTTCTCTGTTCAACGCCATACACCTCTAATCGTGATCTCTACTTTCCACCACGACCTTCGGGAGAATACTTCGATTCCTCCCAGATGGATCGAGACATGGAATAGCTCCGTTACGGCTCACAAATTAAAGCGGTCTACATCTATCGGCTGTTTGCCTTTGCAATGAATGCTAATCTTTGGTGGTGTAATTTTCTGGTGGACACGTGCAAGAACAGGAATTTCGCTTTGTCGGAATTGGCAAACAGTCCGTTCTAATCGACTACTAATCGAAACGCTTCATTTGTGTCTTCGCCCGAGTTCGTGCAGATGGTATAACGTTCCATCAGTAAACAGTTCGTTTATTCCCCAACTTCCCATCGTGATTCAAGAGTCTAACACCGGCGAGGCCAGGTCATATCAGCGAGTGCGGGATCTCCAATGGTTTCACTTATTGTCAAGACGATTCTGCAGCCATCCATGATGCCCGACCCCTCAACTGGATTCTTTTTGCCTTGGAAACCCTCTCTAAGAGTTCGCAACATATTTGCCGACGCTTCACTCTTGATATTACACACCCTACCGCGTTCGATTACCAGTTTCAAACTGCCGAACCTATGTCTGATGTGATGGATCAGTCTAAGCCGTGCAATGCATTCTGCTTTAGGACATCTACGGACAGCGATAAGGATGAGTTCGTCTCGGTTTGTGCCTCTAACTTGTGGAGAAGCAATAGCGACCCAGATGCCGTAGATCGAACATTTTATGAATCGTGGGTTGGTGACGTCGCTCTGGTTCAATTCCATTTTATATTTCCGAATTCCTTTGCTCTTGAATTCTTCATATATTTCAGTAACAACTAATAACTTGTCATTTCACCCGCCACGTAACGTTGCCTTGAATATCTGGGGATAAATCGATGCGTTGTTTAACACCTTGCTCAGACTCGTCTTCCAACATTCGTCAAATATGCTACTTCTGGTTGGCCATTTCCTTCAGTGATATTATGAATGGTTTGTGGACTGTTCTTTTTCGTCGTGAAAGTTTTCAAATTCTGTGAATTTGGAGCGCTTGAGGTAATTTATCCCGTATATTTCCGAAAATTTCTGAAATGACAATGTCATGGCGTTCCTCGACGAGGAATTTTTTGACATAAATGAGGTTATCTATCCATGGGCATTGCATATCTTTTTGTTCGCATTGAAGGCATCCGCTCCCTGAGGTGATGGATTGGCTTTCAGTATTGCCAGCGGTCATCGTTGAAACCCGTGTGTTCGGGGTTTCCTTCCATCGGAATCAAACGTGGATACCCTTACGAATATAGTGAAGACACTTTGAACAGGAATCAGGAACCGAGCAGCGATGGACTAATCACGGTCTCGTAAATTGAGTTGAGAACGAGGAATTACCGCCGCACGGCTGGTTCGGCAAAAATTCTTCGGAATCTTTTCTTTGAATCTCCGCGGCATTATCAGGCACCACCAACTCTAAAGCCAAAAGATAACGTGCCATATGAAACCACTCCCATGTCTCACTCCATGTGCCTCTTTGCACTTTTCGAAGTATGCTCCTGGTCAATTCTGCGCTATTCAAAGAACTGAGCCTGAGAAAGTCACTGTGATACGTCAGGTGCCATCGATTACGCTCGGATTGCACAGGAGGCCAACTTCCAACCCTGCGAGCTCCTAGCAACCTTCACTATGACCGATCTCGCTATTCCGAGGCGCCATACGTGATCTCTGCTGGATTTAATACTTTTGCCTGTGCCTCTAAATACCTGAAATACCTACTTTTGCACACAATCAACTTCGCCGAAATATCGTCTGGGAAAACTAATGACACCGATCACCACTCTGAATTCCGCTCGCGATCTCGATTAAATATTTCTAGATTTTACTCCCGTTACACGACTGGAAGGATTCCTCTCTAGCGTTTATCACGGGAATTCTCCTGAGTCTCGCCATAGCTACAAAATTATGGAGGTTCACTGCGCACGAGACTACTAGATTAAACCTGATGATCTCGTATCAGCCCCATTTGTGCTTGAAAGCTCTGATTCCTTTGGGTTTGGACTGAGGACGCGCATCACCTTGAATCAACTAGATCGACGAATTACACCACGCTTCGTGTAGGAAAATCACTGCACTGCTGATATCGAACTTGTAGTCAGGCGTTTTTATGACCTTCTTTGGCAATTTTTGGGACAGTAGCTGATCTCTGCGTCCGGCATCATCGCACGTAAGGTAAGCCGCAGATCTGAGTGATACGTATTTGTCAATTTATATCTCGATCAAGTTTTACGATACTTTGTGCATTGTGCAGTTTGCTTCCGTGCTATGTTGGCTGGTGTTTCTGTCACACCGGTCATGACGGACCATATTCTGGCCTTGCAAGCTTTAGTTTACAGTAAGCTGGTGTATTTCATCTGTTTAGGTAAACGTGATTTTCTTCACTGACATATCAGCAGATGATCATATCGCCATCAATGGCGAGCGCCAATCTATTTACAACAACCCGCCCCGCAGTAAGCCCAAAGCGCTTCGCAGAAAATGTCCCTAGATTGATGCGACTGGTGTATTATATGTGGGTCCTTTATCGCCGCGATCAAGCTGTTGCCTTGACCATGGAAAATATTCTAGTTTTAAATGCGGCTTTACCAAAAACACCCTCGCAGAATTCCAAGTTGCTCGATGCAGAACCTCCCGCACAAAAACAGGGGCAATGTATACGACAAATAATATGGCAGTGTTTAACGCGGAGATGCCTTACATTTAAATTGATGGTACGGATGTGGGATTTGTTCCAACCATGCTGGTGCGTCATCTCGGCTTGGCGGGCCGCGCAAGGAACAATCGACTTTGACACGTCCACGCTAAAACTCAGAAAGCCACGCGAATGACATCCCACGTTAGCTTCTTTCCCTTCCCATGATCTTTTCTTGAACATGAACTCTGGGAACGTCGGAGAGGATTAACCATTCTGTGCTCGCAGCAAATCCGGAGTCGTCTCTCGCTCCGCACATCCACTATCTCATCCGTGCTGAAATGCTGTAGGCCACCAACACGTTTGGTCATGGTTGGCTTCGCGTTCGACGCCGTACGCCAGATGTAAGCCGCAGTGATTTCGTCGAACCGAGCAACCTTATATCCCATTTCTGCCAGCTTCAACCTGCAATATTTCTGCTTGGCGTCCATCAGTACGTTCATTCCAAGCTCCAACTTCGTGTATACCGACCATGGCATGCTAGCTATTCTTTACTACGACCACCTCGTCACCTTGCCGACTGAGATCGAGCGAATATGGCGACCAAAGCTTTCACCGATCTCTGTGATATTTCTCCTCAATCGTTATGTCACATGCTTTGGCTACGTTCCAATAATGTTCTTTTTCTTCGATTCCCCAAACGATAGCCATGTATGTTCGTCGGCTATTATATTTATAAATCCGCTAATCAAGGTCTAGCCGTACGTTCGACTATAGGCAATTAATTGCAACTTACCTCAGGCTTATCTGACATTCAAGATGTTTGGCGTTTTCTCATTATCCCGGCGTCCTCTGTTGCATCAGCCAAGTTCTCATTGGCGGTTTGTTTCAATCTCTTCTTCCTAAAATTAGGCTGTATTCGCATTTCACAGGTACTTTGATAATTCGAGCATATGCGCTGTATTATCGCCAAATCTGGGTGCTTGCTTTGACGTGTACTCTTGGTGCGGCTGCCGTTGGAGCGGCTATCGTAAGAATTTTCAACCTGTACAATAATACACTAGTTGATACTGATACCCTTTTCAACAGTGGTCGCTGATGGTGGTGTCCGATGTCAACTTGCCGCTTCGCACAGCATCAGTTTGTCTACCAGCACAGCTCAATTCGTAAGCCGTTCCGTCTCGAAATAAACGAATTGAACTTGAATTGAATGTGCTGCTATCAGACAGACTCGTATGTCACTTCCTTCAGTTTCGATAGCCTCAATTTCACCGTGATAAAGCATTTCAGGTTTACTGGTACCTATCGATGGCATTCGACACCACAGTATCGTTCTTAACGCTGTGGAAGACATACGAGATGTATCGAAATCACCGAAACGCCGGGATACACTCAGACTTAGTAAACCTTTTTCTGAGGGACGGTACGTCGATCCATGAAATTCAACAACACTTGAATACTCACGAAGGTGCGCTGAAATTGTTAGGTAGCTTATACTTTGCGTGAGTCATACAACCAGTCTTTCCATCCAACTATTAACTATTCCGAAGGTTCATGGCTGCAACCAACATGATCAACCTCATCCTGTTTAAGGTATTTGCCATGTACTGGTGCATAGATTCCGCACATGTTAACTTTATGCAGAGAATTTCCAACGCGTTTCTGGAGCGAAGCACGGGCAACAACTCTGTTCTGACACACACGTCAGTAGATCATCTCCTCCAATATTTGAATTGGCTTTCTGAAACCGGCGCGACAGGTTATCAGTGACGATCGTATCCCGTCTGGTCTTAAATATTCGAACGGTCGGCGCATACGAGACGCCAGCTCCAAGTACCACATCGCCTCAAATGACGACGGACGTCCATCGTCGCTCGACGTGGGTAGTCCGCGACATGGCGTCGATCGTCGCACCAGACAGCGATGGCTCATTTGGTACCACCGCTACAGAGTCCTCGTTCGAAATGACGCCTGTATCTGAGCCGAAAACCCGACGCATGTCTTGGAAGCCTCCAGAGCTGTGATTCTTACAGAGACGTGTGTATGATCTGGGTGTAATTGTCCATTTAAAGACAAGAGAATTTTCATAAGGAGCGACTCGGAACTAGAGTTTTGCGAGCTTCGGCCAGGTTGATTGCCAGTTTGGCGTTCTCGAACTCACCATGCACGCAGAACACTGTTGTACATTGTTCGGGGAATAAATTAATGTTCATGCATTCTCGGCTCACAATGCGAAGTATTGGCGACGTTCTGAAGTTTCGTGACCACACGAGGGGCAATTGCGCAAGCGATTTGTGCAACACGCCTAACCCAGCCTTGACTAAGTTATTGTTGGGTTACCTGAGCAACGGAGAGCGCAGCCACACTGGCAGGCATCCTGTACGAGTTCTTCAAACCACCAGATCTTTTGAAGCGATCTGCACCCACTGGTTTCTCCAATGCACTGCGGTTGGCCATCGCTTTGGTTACTTACCCAAATGACGTAAATGCCCGAAGGCGGCATGGTCGGCATCCGTCAGCATGCCGAGTTCGGATCACGTCGTCGCCTGCAAACCTTAGTGTGTTTCAACACTGCTCTGTCCAGCATATTCCCCATGACGCCGTGTCTGCCCGGTCCTTGAACACTCTTGCTCAGAGTTGACTATCACCATGGCTGAGAATGAGGAGGACCCATTCGCAAGGCATTACGGTAGATATCTCATTCACCATCTCGTTTTGTTCATAGAACCCACGAGATCCGCGTCGCAGCGGGACCAACCATTGGTGACTCGGAACACCCCAAGTTATTCACGACAAGCGAGAACCCGACAGAGGCCAACCCATTGGAGTCCAGGATCCGTGGCGTAACTTTCGAGAATGGTATCGACCTTTGTTCTCTAGTTTGACGATGCGACTCTGGCTTACGGGGGCGTTCGACAGGATTAGTTACAACTTCAGGGGAAAAGTATCCTCTTATGTCCTCCGCCAATGGCATGGTTATGTTTCCTTTCGTCCTCTGCATACACTAATGTGCTATCTTTGTTTAGAATCTCCCCGCAGAGACAACACTCCAGCGTCGAAAGCTGTTGTCCTAAAGTTTTTGTTATTCACCAGTATTGGAGCGTTATTCGCCATTTTCCACCACATCTTTTATATGATGTTGTCCCATCACCCAAAGTTCGCATCTCCATTGAAATTCGGCCATTCGACTATCGGTCCATCTTGGGCGCTCACCGTTGGCAACGGACTTTCATGGCTAGTGCAGCTCTTTTACACGCTCGCAATCGGGGGAGTCCTTGTCCAGAGGTTTTGGCACTTGTTACATGATCGGCATTTCACGTTGAACGAGATGAACGACGTTTTCAGCATCACGTCAGCGTTCTACACCAAGACGGCGATTTTTCGTGTCCCGGGTCTGGCTCTTTTCGCGGTTATATCGCTGGGCATGGGTGCTGTCATATCTACCTTTGTCCCACCTTCCCTCGCTGTTTCCGTCCGCCCGCTGTCCGAACCCTGCAATATCTTCACCGTGGACTTCACGGGCACATCCATCGACCCTAATTCTACCATTTTTAAGACTCCCGCAGTCGATCATTTGGCTCGCCAAGTCATATTTACGCAGTCGAATGTGGTACCCCAATCGAGTCCTTGTTCAAACTGCACGTACAATGTAACATATTCAGCACCAGCTCTGACGTGTGAACGGGTACCACTGGCAGCAACATTGCCGTTCTTCCATCCAGAACTCGAGTCAGCAACACATACGACAATCTGGAATACCTCAGTACTTCTGGACCCACCAAATCCGGGTTCCGTCAGTATCTTAATTTGGTCCCGCGTAGGGAGCTTCTCTGGTACCACTGGGAATTATAGCGATCCAGAGACCATCGGTTGCGTTACTAAAAACGCCACGTATCATGTGAACGTTGATCACCGCAATGGGACGAGGGTTACCGCAAACGTGGATATAGTCCCATTCAGCCAAAACATTCCAAATGAAACTGCTCTGGCCTTTGAGGCGCTTGGGCAGTCACTCGGTAGCGCTCTCGGTGGTACAATGGTCTTTAACGTCCCCCCGAAGGCCGACTCCGGAGAAGTAGACGGATTTCCATTTATAGCGTATACCACCCTCGGAACATACTCTCCAACGAGTTGGGCATTAAACGTCGATTTATTGACCAACCTGCCTACGTTGATGCATAATATCAGCACGAGCTTGTTGGCTGGAAGTCTCACCCCGGACGGCACCAAGTCCACTTTATCTCCTGTCCCTGATGGCCAATGTTTCAATGAGTCGACCGTTTACGTCTACGATCGCGTACGGCTGCTCGTGGTATACGGCGTAGCTCTCCTCGTTACTTTGGTCTGCGTGGCCTCTGGAATCCACTCGGTGATCGTAGGTCGAGGTGGTAGCATGTCTTTCACAAGTCTGGTTTACGCGATTACGAGTCCCGAGATGATCGAAGCGGTGAAAGAACAGGAGCTTTCGCCTCAAACTGTAATACACGCCGTCAAGGGACGATTTGTTCCTGGAGAGATCGGCTGAAGTAGAATCCCCTCGCATTCAATATGGAGTGGACTTAGAATGGTCGGTTGGAACATTTAGAAGAAGTAATATTTTTGGATATCCGCGGCTTTGCCCCGTACCTGTCAAAGTCTAAAGTTAAAGCACATACGCCCAATCGTAAGTCTGGAACACTCACACGCCGCTCCCTGCCTTTCCTTCCCCCTCCCTTTCTTGCTTTCGCAAGCGCGCGTTTTTTGGAGACATCAGGCGCGGCGAGTCGAGTTCCGAGGATCCGGATACCAGCTTCGAACATCGTGTAGATCGATGTTGGCGCAAATCATCCCAGGTCATGGTTGCAGCCGGCAGTCATGGGAATCCATTCACCTTCTGTACCATCAAAGTACTTTGCCAGTCTCGACGCATCATTTCTTGTAATTGCGAATGGCTATTGGTGCGACCCAATCTCCGCTTTACATGCGATTCAAGTTGGCCATCTCAATCCTTTCAAGATGTTGTAAGACGAAAGCCTACTGGACACGAATCTGAGGCATCAGTGTTTCCTTTAGGCTCCTTCTAATTGCCTGGTCGTCTTGAACTGCGCGGTATTTCTGCATGCACTTTATTCCATGTCGACACTACTTAATATCTCATAAATACAAGACGCCAGAATATCCGCCACCTACTATGAATCGCGTCTTTAAGGAGGTGTGAGCTCATCGAGATGCTATTAAAATGTTCCACAAGCGGAACTGTTATTTGGATTCCTTTGGTTTGTTGATTTGATCTCGAGGAGTCAGGTACTTCCTCACCCGGTGTGGTGCTCGCGAACGTAGTTATGGTGGTTTTCGTCACCTCAACCCTTGGACGAGCATCTTCTCGTCTCCCCATCTCATTCTCGCTCCATAGTTCATCACTGAAACACCTCATTTCCAGAGACCACTGAGGTAACATGAGCCCATATTTGGTCCACAACCGCAACTGAACTTGGTTTTGAATATCAACACAATTTTTCCAGTACTTTCCAAGGGAGCCTTTTGAGCTGTCGAAATGGCCACAGGATACTTCTTCCGCCTCTCAAACTGAGAAGATTGTTGACGAACAAAATGCAGTGTTCGCGACACAATTGGGTCATATTGACCGCCAGGATGATCATGATGCTGGCACAAATAGGCGTCGCGGGCCGCCGTGGCAGTGCGTGTTGTACTTCACGATTGACCAGCCTCGCGTTCTTACCCTCTTGCCATCGTTCTCGGAGTCGAAGTCCTCCAATACTGGAAGTGTTCATTTGAACAAACAAGGCATTCATTCACAGGACGTTCGCGACAAATGCGGACGTGCGACATCACTATACAATGGGTTACATGGAAACTCGGTCCCCTCCTCCCATCAACCACTGCCACTGCCTTTTCAAGTCCGCGGTGCAATCGTTCACGTCTCTAAAATGGCTGGCTTTGCTTTCGATACCGTTCGCCAAATGTAAGCAAAATCATTTCCTAGGGCTTCGCTATGTTGACCTATCGGGTCTGCCTCATCAGCCTGAATTTGCAGTATTTCTGCCTGGCATCCACCAGTAGGTTCACTCCACTGAAGTATTCGCAAACCACGACGAGTTCATCTTAGGTATCCTTTACTATGACCACATCATCACTCTGCCAACGGAGATTGAGCGGATTTGGCGACTGAAGCTTTCGCCGGTCTCTGTGATATTCCTCCTCAATCGTTATATTGCATGCCTTGGATATGTGCCAATAATTTATTTTTTTCTTCCATGCCCCAAAAGATGAGAAGGTAAGTTTTCTTCAGACGCTCCCCAATATATACATGCTAACCAGAGGTCCAGCCGTGCGTTCGACCATAAATTACACCGCGGTGTTTCTTCAGTCTCGTTCTGTATTCCAGCTGCATTTTATTCTCTCGGTATCCGGGAGTCTTGTGTTGCATCAGTCAGGTTCTTATCGGTGGTTCGTCTGACATTATCGCACTAAACATACGGTTCATCACGCTTCCACAGCAATATTGATAATTCGTGCCTATGCTTTGTATTATCGTCAACTCTGGATTCTGGCTTTGACCTGCTGCTTGGGTGCGTCTACGGTGGGGGCTGCAGTGGTAATTCTGATCTTTATTGACGGTGAAATATTTGATTGTGACGTCATCTGATAGTGGTCTTTGATGGCTGTGGCTGATGTCGACTTACCCATTGGTCCTCACAGTGTCTCCGTTTGCGTACCAGCATTACTGAGATCGTGAGCTGTCCCACTTGTATCAGAGCTAGAATCCGTTAACGCTTTATTCACACTATGCAGAAACCTGCGTATGTCTGTCCACAGTTTGTTTCGATGCACCAAAGTGATGTGAAGCAGCATTTCAGGTTTACTGGTATTTGACGATGACATTCGACACCACCGTGTCGGGTTTGACACTTCTGAAGACGTATCAAATGTATAGATATCACAGAAATGCAGGAATACGCTCGGACTTGGTGAAGTTGTTTCTTCACGATGGTGCGCTTTCAATAATAAACTTCCCTAGTAATGCTGATCGTGATGCTGACATTGTTAGGTAGCCTGTATTTTGCGTGGGTACATCTGTAATGGCCCATTCCTATCTACGCTAACCGCACCACAGTTTGATGGCTGCAGCCAACATGATCAACCTCATCCTATTTAAGGTACTTTACCATACATTTTTGCGCAACTTCCCGACTGAATGATGTACGTAGAAAATCCCCACCAACTCATTCTTAGAAAAAAGCACGGGAAATAATTCAGTATTGACACACACGTCAGTCGCCAATCCATCCTTCACCTATTTGAATCAAGAATACCGAAACTGCGGGACAGGTTATCAGTAACCATTGTATCACGTTTGGTATTAAGCATCAGAACTGTCGGATCGTTTGATATCCTCGATCCAAGGACAACTTCTCCGCAAATGACGACAGACATCCATCGCAGGTCGACTTGGATAGTCCGTGACATTGCATCGTCCATTCAACCAAGGAACGACAGTGTGTTGGGAGAGTTGCCTTTGTCTTGTGAATTGACATCAATGTCTAAGACAACAGGTCGAGGTACTGCATGAATCCCACTCCGGTGATGGGTGTACGCGGAGTTTACATATTGAAGGATGCGAAACGATTTGATGCTTGTTAGATCCTGAGCGCATAGCTCTATCGGTCGGCCTTTCCGTGTATAATGTAGGACATTGTACAATAATACGATTTGAAGAACGAGCGTCCTTCAAAGAACGAACTACGACATACCTAATATGGCAGTCTGGCAAAATTCGGCTTCGCGGCTGGCAATGTGTTTGCCGGTTACCGGTGCCGAGAGCCCTTAACGCTAAAACTTAGATGCCACGCGAATTTGTCGTCCACACGTTTTTCTTCCGTTCCCATGCGTATTTCCGTAAGTTGGAAGTCTGGAAATCCAGCGGAACGGCGACCGCTGCGCTCATGTGAACAACACAGGGCATTCGAAGCCCTCGGCAATTCTGGGTGTGCGGGCTGACAAGTGGCTCGCGTTAAGCGTCGGCCCAAATACTGGTTGGCAAACCCCGCTCTTATCCTCCTACCACCATCGTCTTCTTCTGAAATGCGATGAATGATACCTCTCTGAACGCGCGCGGGGTTCCTTTCGCGTTCGATTCCATACACCAAATGTAAGCTCACAACTTGACGCGACTGCTTCTTTGTGTCCGGTTTACACACCCATATCGTCAGCCTCAACTTGCAATACCTCTCCCTTGCATCCATCAGCAAGTCGTCTCAGGTCACACATAACTTACTTCTGAGCTGACCGGCGTCTCATAGCGATCCTTTATTATGACCACATTATGACCCTTCCAACCGAGATCGAACGAATATGGCGACCAAAACTCTCACCGGTCTCCGTGATCTTTCTCCTCAACCGTTACATCGCATGTATTGGATACGTTCCAATAATCTTCTTCTTTTTCAATTCCCCGCTTGATAGTAAGGTAAGTTGTCTTTCACGTATCTTTTGTTTCCTGTTTAACGAAGATCTAGCCGTATGTTCGATTATGGGCATGTACCAGACAATCCAACGAGCTGACCTCGTGTTCAAGATGCTTATTATTCTCTCGGTACCCGGGTGTCCTGAGTTGCATTAGCCAGATTCTCATTGGGGGTTCGCTTTCGTCTCTTTGTTCCTCATACTCATGAATTCACCCGTACCCAACAGCGATCCTGATAATTCGTGCATACGCTTTGTACTACCGCCAAATCTGGATCCTCGTTTTGATGTGTTCTCTGGGGCTCTCCACGGTTGGGGTGGCTGTGGTGCGATCCTCCTGCTTCCCTAACGAATTAGTTTAACCGATTCCTTCTCAGTGGTCCTTAACGGTCATTTCGGATATCAATCTAGTCTTTGCTTCCAGCAAAGTCTTCAGGGTCTGCTTGCCAGCCTCCTTGTCATCGTGCGCTTTCTATTATCTCGTTGCGATCCTTAGACGGCTAATTTTGCATACCTCCAGTAACTTACGTCGGTCTGCGTCCACATAAACGATGCGTTAGCTAACGAGTAACAGCATTTCAGGTCAACTGGTACCTTACGGTGGCATTCGACACAACCATCTCAGTCTTAACGCTTTTGAAGACATATCAAATGTATAGAAACCATAGAAATGCAGGGATACATTCGGATTTGGTGAATCTTTTTCTTCGAGACGGTACGTCGGTTTTTCAGTGGACTGTCCTGTACGTTTCTAACCATAAGATCTACTCCAGGTAGTTTATATTTCGCGTTAGTCGTCTCTCTGGACCCTCTCCTGCTCGTACTGAATGCCATGAAGTGTTATGGCAGCAGCAAATATAATCAACCTGATCCTTTTTAAGGTATTTGCTACCTTTTCCATGTCGCCGGCATATTCTGAAGCGCGAGAACTGTCATCAGAAAAACGTCAACTCATTCATAGAGGAAAGCACGGGCAATAACTCTGTTTTAACCCACACGTCCGTATTCTATCGTGTACCCGGATCTCATTTGACTGACCCTGCGGAGAAAGGCTATCAGTAACCGTCGCTTCACGTCTAGTGTTAAACATCCGAACAGTTGGCTCTTACGAAACCCCGGATCCAACCACCTCCACCATTCCACAAATGTCGACAGACCTCCATCTACGTTCGACATGGATAGTACGGGACATGGCGTCGATAATCCCGCCTGACAGCGATGACTCATACAGCTCGTATGGCACGACGGTCACCACGGCTACGGAATCGACTTACGAAATGACGAATTTACCGAGGACTCGGAAGAAATCGCGGCGAGTATCATGGAAGCCACCAGAATTGTGAGATTTCATGAGGGGTGGGGGTAGTTCAATTCTTTGTTCGCACGAAATCAATCTTTGCAATGAATCCATGCAGTCCAAAACATGGACAGTCATTCAAACTGATTCAAGCAATTAGAATCCATCCCCTCTAAGCCCTTTGCGAAGCCTGTTGGGGACTAATCACAGCCCCAAGTTCGAGTCTTAGTCAACCTAACACTGTAACAGGCTATAAGTCGAGGTCCTCAAGGACCCCGAATGTCAATCCAAACCGGGAAAAATAATTGGCTCTATCCAACATCGTCAGACCAACGATATCAACAGTTTCAGGTCTGAACTTGCGCAGTAGGCTCTCCGACTGGGTTTCGGATGCATGCCAGTATGCTACCGGCGCCGCGTTTGTCTCGCCGTGTCCGCCGCCAGTGGCTGTGCCCTGTGTTCGGTGTCACTACTGTAAACACTGAATATCGAGCACCCACAAAAGCACTGCCGCAATGTCCGGGTCACGTTTATACCTCAGGTTCGCCACGGCGTCGAACGACCGCTGTTTACGTCTACCATGAAGGACAGCGACAACCATTCACCAACCCCGACACTCAGTCGAGTCCACAGCAGTGGTTGGTCACATTCTGGTCATCCTAGTCAACGAACTCATACCTTTGATAGAGAGTCTACTGCGAGTCGGCGGCGAGCTGCGCACGCAAGGCGGCAGCGAGGAGACGTTATCCGAGACGATCCGCTCCACTAGACCTGAGATACTTGGCGAATCGCCCAAGAATGGTAGCTATATTTGAATCCTAACAAGTCTGCTTCCTGATCGAACAACATCAACAGAGCGAACCACACCCGCCAGTTACACTCAATTCCTCATTTCGCCTACACCCTCCAAACACGACACAGGTCATTCATTTTCTTAATTTTCTGCACAAGCTGACAGATTGTGTCTCATGCGCAGTACCTCGCCATGGCGAAAATAAAGATTGGCAGAAATATACAGTCCGACTGCTTTTAATAAATACCGCCGTTGGGACCCTCTTTGCCGTTATTCATCACTTTCTGTACGAAATATTATCCCACGAACCGACACTCGCAGTATCGCACCACATCGGCCCTGTCACTGTCGGACCGATGTGGGCACTCACAGTTGGGAATGGCCTTTCGTGGCTCGTACAGCTTTTCCTTACGTCCGCAATCGGCGCCGCACTGATCCAGCGATTCTGGCATCTTGTCCACAAGCACCATTTCACATTGCATGAGATGGACCGCATTTTTGGCATCACATCATCATTTTCCACAAGGACAGCTCTACGTCGGGCCACAGGATTCACTGTGGTCGCCGTGCTATTCCTGGTCCTAGGCGGCGTAGTATCTACGTTTGCCCCTGCTTCACTGTCAATATCCATAATCCCACTGTCTCAACCCTGCGACATCATGACCGTAGACTTCTCCAACGCTTGCACTTCTTTCCCCTCGACCGCACTCGCAAATTTAGCTACCCACGTTGTCCTAACCCAGTCAGCCATGCTACCTCCATCCAGTCCGTGCTCCAATTGCACGTACAACGTGGTTTACTTTGCGCCGGCCCTGACGTGCAGCGAGATCAATATGACGTCGTCCCCATTTCATCCCGATCCAGTCCACCACGTAGTGCTGTGGAATGGGACATTTGCACCAAATCAAGTAAACCAAACGTTTGACATATACCTGATGTCGCGGTCAGGAAACCCATTTACTGGAAACTTCAGTGACCCACAGATCATCATGTGCACTTTACAAAACGCGACATACAAAGCTAACATCGATCATCGCAACGGCACCAGAGTTACCGCGGAAATGGACATAGTACCATTTTACGACCAATATACTGAGTCGGTAAACGTTACGGAGGCCTATGTGTCCATATCGAGGGCATTTGCAGAGTTCATGTCCGGTTCCGTGGAATTGGTTCCATCCCAGGAGCCTTTCAAAATGTATGACATGACCAGCAACACGTTTGTGGCATATACGGGCTGGATTACGTGTGGCGATGATGTATCCGCCAATTGCACCAGAAATATCGATCTCCTCACCGCTTTGCCGATCTTGATGCAGCACATGAGCGTGGGCTTGTTGGCGGGAAGCGTCACGATTGACAATAGAACCTCAAGTCTATCGCAAGTCCCCGACGGTCGTTGTCTGAACGAGTCCGCAGTTTACGTCTACGATCGTGTCCGCTTGCTCGCAGTGTACGGATCGGCACTACTCGTCACATTGTACTGCGTCGCCAAGGCCATCCATTCGGTAAGAGTTGGTCAAGGTGGTACCTTTACATTTTCGAATCTAGTATATGCGATCATGAGCCCCGAAATGATTGAAATTTCGAATGGACAGGAGCTTCCTGGAGATACAGTCATTCATGCCGTTCGGGGACGATTTGTGCCTGGGTAAATCCCATGACAGTGGGCTGAAGTAAGGTTATGGCGGCAGGGACTAGAATCTATTGTGGACAGTGTGGGTTTGTACGATATGACATTTTATAACATAGTACTTTTATGATTTCTCCCTGCGAACTCGCCCAACATTAGAAGGGATACTGTAGATTTGAATTTGGGACATCGCATCACATTGCACATATGATAACGGCTATGGCGAGGACACATCGCATTTTGAAAGCCAATTTCTGACCGAGAAGTTTTGGGGACTCAGTTATTGATTCTCGAACGACGAGTAGATGGTCATGAGATGTCCTAGTGTTCTTCAGGTGCCATAAATATCGAACACTACATACCGTTTCGGAAATGAATTATTGTCCACAAACGAGATTTTCCTCAAGTGCACTCTTTAACGGAGAAAGTGTCTGATTCAACAACGAAGCGACCACGCACATACGACGGTAATGTATTTATTTTTCTGTACATGACTTTGAGATGGGCGATCGCCAAGTCAGGGATGAGGTCTTGATTTATTCCAAGGGGTCGCATCATAAGTCTGCTTACGACGCCCAAGCAAGAATTTTCCAACGCCGCACGCACTCTATAGCTACTAGAAATTCCTGATGAATGTACAGCCATCTTCTTTAACAAAATAGCGACCAAAATTTCAATCTTACTGTACGCATAGATAATACCGTACGACCATCGCCACATCGGACACCCAGCGGGTAACGCAAAGTCCGGCAGCCAAATTCCGGAATAAATTCATGGAAACACACTCCACCATTAGTTCACATCTACATTCTCCACAGTTAACTTACATGCCGAACTGTTTCAGTTAATTATTGCTGTCGATCACGTATATCATGATTTGGCCGGAATACTATCTCTAAACACAATCGGACGCGTTGCTGCGCGAAAGAAGCTTAGCGGACACGAAAACCTCACACACGGAATGGTGAGAATATCGTTCCCGCAGAACCAAAGAAATATTCCCTTGAGAGCAGACGGTCAAGACCCTGATGCACGGTCTTCTCTTTCAACTTGATGTTCGAGGATCTTTTGTCCACAAACTGCCAGAGGAGAGAATGACTTCGAAGTGTCATTCGCCAGACGTCATGAACACCGAGCCTCGTTGGAATGATCTCACGGTTGAGGGCGTTTGAGGCAATTACCTTGGCTAAACGTTCGCTGAACATCGTCCTAGAACTCCTGTTGTTGAGTATCAGAAATCCGACGAGCGTGTATGACAGGAGGACGTGCACACGTGTTGAACATGCTCTGTGCTACGTATTGTTAAATGTTGTAGGGACACCTTTTCGAGAAAGAAAAAGGCGCAGAATGGAGGAAGCAGAAACGACGAATCGTACCCTGGCCATAGAGTTAATTTTGAGTCTCCAAATCACCGTCCACGAAGACCACCAACCCAGCGGATGGAATAGACGCAAGCAGTATTCAAACGGGCGCTGAACCAAAGCGATCGCTGGTTGCATAATAGGACACCGCAAACCTAGTCAAGTATAATACTGATTGTAGATGTGGGGCACGTTGAACGTGTTCAACACGTTCATCGGGCTCGACGAGACAAGGCGAGAACGCAGGTTTTGAAGCTAGTCCCTGCGAAGGATGAGAGTCCGTCAGCGACGTGGAATGAGGCGTTGCGTGCTGCCAGTGACCATGAGAGGGTCATGGACGACGAGAGGTTGTGTAATGATGCGTGGCGCGAATCGCCGATTTCCTCCGAAACCCCGATTGGCTGGCAGTTGCCGGTTTTTACCGACGGAATTACCTCGTTGGTTTTCCACTCTCACGTTTTCAGTGCGGACATCCTAAATGCTGGCTTCTATAGCTAGCTTCCAGTGTTCGCTCAAATCGATGTAGGCTGCGCTATGTACATTAAATGACTTAGCTTGGTGTGCAGGCTGTGATGTGCCTGTTCGAACTTGTAGGTCCTCGACTCTGATTAAATATCAATATTGAACAACCAGCACCCACACAAGCACGGCCGCATCGCCACGCCTCTACATCCAATCCACCGCGTTTTAGGAGGACCTCCGCTTAGATACCACCATGACGGACAGTTCCCTCAGCAATGGTAGGGCTTTTCTTGTCACCTATTTCACACAATACCTGTGGTTCATATGATCACTAGAGACTCTGGGACGCTTCTGCGGGAAACTAGACGCACGATTGGGCAGCGACAGCGAAGATACTCTATCCGAGACTATCAGCTGGACAAGACCTGCGATACCTGGTGAATGGTCAAAACAAGGTACTTATTCCCGATTTCCGACTGTTCGCCCGGCGACTGATCTCCCAATTTGAACAGAGCGAACCCCACCCGCAAGCGAGACTCATTTCCTCATTTCGCCCAACTCCTTGATTCATGGCATGTGTCATTTCATTGTTCCTTTTTAATTCTTCTGCATAAGCTAACACACTCCATTCCATGCGCAGGCTCTCGCCACGGCGAGAACAAGGAATGGAAGAGATCTGCAGTACGAATGCTCTTGCTTCATACAGTCCTTGGGACCATATTTGCGCTTGGTCACCACTATCTGTACGAGACCTTATCCAACCCTCCGACACTCGCTGTATCGATCCAAATCGGCTCCATCACAGTCGGTCCGATGTGGGCACTCACAGTTGGGAACGGCCTGTCGTGGCTAGTACAACTCTCCTTTACACTCGCAATCGGTGGCGCACTGGTCCAAAGATTCTGGCATCTCGTACACAATAACCAGTTCACATTGCACGAGATGGACCACGTTTTTAGCATCACATCTGCATTTTATACCAGGACTGCTCTACGTCGGGCCACCGGATTCACTATGGTCGCCGTACTGTTCCTGATCCTAGGCGGTATCATCTCAACGTTTGCACCTGCTTCACTTTCAATTTCCGTACTTCTCCTCTCTCAACCCTGCGACATCATGACTGTGGACTTCTCTAACGCTCGCACGTTCTTTCCCTCTACTGAACTCTCAAACTTAGCCGCCCATGTGCTCCTAGCCCAGTCGGCCGTGCCGCCCGCTTCCAGTCCGTGCTCCAACTGCACGTACAACGTGACTTACTTTGCGCCGGCTCTGACGTGCAAAGAGGTCGACGTGGATGCGTCCCCCTTTGATACCGATTCAGTCGACACCATAATGCTCTGGAACGGGACATTTACGTCAAATCCAGTGTCCCGAACAGTTGACATATATGTGTTGTCGCGGACAGGAAATCCTTTCTCTGGAGGTTTTAGCGACCCACAGATTATTATGTGCACTTTGCAAAATGCCACATACCAAGCTGAAGTTGATCACCGCAATGGCACCAGTGTTACTGCTGAAATGAACATTTTACCGTTTTCCGACCAAAATCCTGAGTCGGTAAACATTACTAGCGCCTATTTGGACATCGGACAGGCATTTGGACAGTTACTGTCCGGCTACATTGAATTAGTTCCCAAGGGGAATTCATTCAGGCTCCCTGGTCAGTATACCATGTCATCCAACACCTTTGTGATCTATACAGGCTGGGTTACGTGTGGCGATCATTCTACGATTGGCCCTTGCACCAGAAATATTGACCTCCTCACGGCGTTGCCGCTCTTGATGCAACACATGAGCGTGAGCTTGTTGGCGGGGAGCGTCACAATTGACAATACCACGTCCAGCTTATCGCGAGTCCCCGAAGGTCACTGCCTGAACGAGTCCGCGGTCTACGTCTACGATCGCGTCCGGTTACTCGCAGTATACGGGTCGGCACTACTCGTCACGTCGATATGCGTAGTCATGGGCATCCACACGGTTGTGGCCGGTCAAGGTAGTACCTTGACGTTTTCGAATCTGGTATACGCAATCATGAGCCCTGAAATGATGGAAATATCGAATGGACAGGAACTTCCCCAAGACACGGTTATTCATGCCGAGAGGGGACGATTTGTTCCTGGGCAAATTGTATGACATATGACTATAGTCAGGTTATGGTGAGCAGGAATCCGTACCAGGTCTGGTGAGTATTTCGCAACTTAAGCACTGAATATTATTTGATGTCTCGGTAGGAGATATCGTCACGAATTCAGCCAACACGAGATGGCATAAAATATTGGCCAATGGACTTACACATATAATTTATTCTCAATGGACGAACGATTCTTTTACCACTCCGTTCCTTCATGGACAGTTATGCTCTTTATTATCGACAATTATGGATCACCGTTGTGACTTGTTCTCTGGAGGTGGTATTCTGCCGTATTATTTGTGAAATTTCGAGACACTTGGAATTCGAACACTTCGCTCCGCAGTGGTCATTGATAGGCATTACCGACATCAGCATATCATTCAGCCTGGACGATATTCTCGCGGAATGCTTGCCAGCTGGACTTTCGTCGTGAGCGGACCAGTATGTTGGTGCATCTCATTTACGATTACTCTACACGCCAAAACACACTCTGCGTATGTCTTCTTGTGAATGGCTGAATCGTTATCATCGTCTGACGCAAAGCAGCCTTTCAGGTGGACTAGTATATTTCGCGCATTCGATACCGGCGTCTTGATTGCTTTTGAAGACTTTTGATATGTGCTGAAACCACAGAAACTTAAGGATACACTCACCTTGGTCGAACATTATCTTCGCAATGGTGCAGCTTCAATTTCCTTGGGTACCTTTGATTCAGGCTGTGTAACTCAGCACGCCTTCAAACCATAAAAATTCATTCTGCAACTACTTCACGGTTGTGTGTTCCTCGACGTCAATGCTTGTCATCGCGGTCCCGCTGCAACCATATTTCTTCAAATCGCTGAGAGTATTTTCGCCAAAACTTGCACTCAATCGTTAGAGATGGTCTGAGCGTATCACGCTGCTCAAGGAGTATACCACGCCGCAAAGAAAGACAGCGTGCTGACATCCTGAAGAAATACAATGGTTCTGATTAGTGACGAAACCTCGGTTTTGCGGTCCTCTCGGAGCGCCAAGCATATTTATATTTGTCGCCCCTGTCCCTGACCATCTTAAAGCTAAAAACCTTCCGCCATCCCACGTTTCTTTCAGGTTCTTCCCATGTGCGCTTCTCGGAGTATAGGAGGCTAGAGAAGGTCAGACAAATCGGCCACGGCTCATGTGGACAACATGCAGCTAGAAGCTCCAGCCAGTTCTTCGCGGGTCATGAATCGCCGACAATACGTCCACTCTTCTGTCTTACCCCCATATCACTGATACGTTCATCCTTTGAAAATGCAATGAGCGCCTCTTCTACGGACACGATTCCTTTCGTGTTCGATGTTTTACGACAGATGTGAGCACCAATGACATCTCCGAATAGATCCGATCATGACGGGACTTTGTCGGCAGTTTCAACCTGCAGTACTTTGCCCTCGCCTCCATCAGTAAGCATACCAAAAGCCCCAGTCTTTTCAACGCTAACAAAGGTATCGTAGCGATCCTTTATTACGATCATGTCTTGACCCTTCCGACGGAAATTGAGCGAATATGGCGACCAAAGCTTTCACCTGTCTCCGTGATATTTCTCCTCAATCGCTATCTCGCGTGCTTGGGTTATATCCCCATAATCTTCTTTTTCTTTGACTCCCCACACGATGATAAGGTGCGTGCTTATCAGAGTTTTTCTACCAATTTTCATTGAAAAAAATCCAGCCGTACGTTTTGATTATGGGTCCACTGTTGTAATTTCGTTCTCACCACTTACTCAAGATGTTTGCTATTCTCCCGATATCCGGGTGTTTTGAATTGCATCAGTCAAGTCCTCATCGGTGGTTCGTGTTCAGGCAATATGGCATGCACAGCGTTGACCGCGGACGCAGCGATCTTGATAATTCGTGCCTATGCTCTTTATTACCGCCAAGTTTGGATCCTCGTTTTGACCTGTTCTCTGGGTGTGGCCACAGTTGGGGTGTCTGCGGTAGTTTTTTTTGTTTTGAATTTCACAAACACTTTGAACTCAAATACATTGCGCTCCAGTGGTCGTTGATGGCTATTACAGATATCAACATACCCTGTGGTCCCAACGACATCTTCAGAGTTTGCTTACCAGCAGGGCTTTCATCGTAAGCGAACAAAATCCCTTTGCGTATGATTATGGCAATTCCACACTCCAAACAGCACCTTGCGTATGTCTCCTTGCCAATGGGTGGATCTTTTCTGATGTAAAGCAGCCTTTCAGGTGAACTGGTACCTATCGGTGGCATTCGATACCACAGTATCGGTTTTGACGCTTATGAAAACATACGAAATGTACAGAAACCATAGAAACGCCGGGATACATTCGGAATTGGTGAATCTTTTTCTTCGGGATGGTTCGTCCTTTCATTAGCTACCTTTGAAACTGTTAAACTGCACAAATTCTCTAGGAAGTTTATATTTTGCGTCAGTGCGAACGCTCCAAGACTACAACCCAGGCTCTTACTGACAATCTCCCAGTCTCATGGCTGTAGCGAATATTGCCAACTTGATCATGTTCAAGGTGTATACCCCGAGTTTCCAATTCAGGTGCATTTATTGATGTGAGATCGCTGAATAGAGAAATGCCAATACGTTCTTAGAGGAAAGTACGGGTAATAACTCCGTCTTAACACACACGTCAGTATTTCTCATTTGCTGCTTTTTAAACCATTGAGCATTGGGAAAAAGGCTCTCCGTGACGGTTGCTTCTCGTCTGGTTTTGAACATCCGAACAGTCGGCTCACACGACACCCCAGATCCAAGCACGTCCAGCCCACAGATGTCGACGGATTTCCATCGCCGTTCGACATGGGTGGTCCGGGATATGGCGTCGATCATCCCACCGGACATCGATGGTTCGTATGGTACGACGGCGACGACGGCTACAACCGTGACGGAATCGTCCTACGAAATGACGCCTTTACCGAGAAGGAAAACAAGGCGCACGGGTTGGAAGCCACCAGAATCGTGAACGTGGCGTGATTGCTTTTATCATCTGACGCTGCATTTCTGCCGCACTGTGAAGACAATAGATTGCGGACATCTGAACAGTAGTTCATGTCACTCATCAAGATATATATGCCTTCAATTTTCAGATATTCAGGGTTTCGTTACTGGCTGTACCGTACATACTATTTAATGTTTATGGGGACGATACTCATATGAAGTTGCCAGAGGCATGACAACAGGGTCCCAATATATCAGGTGCATGTCTCTTCTTATTCGTCGTCAAGATACACGAGCTTTCAATTCTCTCCATCTCTTTACGCTTTTTGGGACTCGTGTACGTGGTATTTCGATAAAACTACACTTCCCAAGGGACTGGTATGTTTGAAGGCGCAATCACACAATAAATTGCATCGACGATGCCTACTGTCTCGATATTCAAACAAATACCTTTCGCTGATTCATCACCATGAACAAAAAATTAAATAATCAATTTAGCAACTACAGATGGGATCAACCCGGCGTGTCGGCTTTCGGTACCATTTTTGCGGACTTCCGAGCATTAAAGGCATCCGTCTTTTAAACAATCGTCAGCATCCTTCGTGGATATAACAAAATGGAACATACTAGGAATATTTTTAGATGCGCTCGACAAAGATGCTTTCAGTTTGCTTGTCCCACACGATAGACCCTTCACGAACGCTTCTGCGACAACCAAAGCTCCCGCCGCGCTAGTGTGTGTATGATCGATGGGGTAGAATGTATTAACTGTTTTCTCTCCCAAAGCATTGTATGCCTGTACGACATAAGAGTAGTGATCCACGAAATCCGCTCCAGTGCGTGATGCCGCCAGCGATGCAAATCCTACGAAGCGATTGCTTGACGCCGGTCCGAAAGGGAAGCCATTATCCGGGGTAACTGAAGAAACTACGGTCTTGACTCCTTTCGATGCCAACGTGGTGACGGCGTTTTGGACGTAGAAATTGAAGGTGTGCGTAACCACGCTGACCCCGCTAAATGACGGATGGTTCAGAATGAATTAATCAGAACAGGACAGTGAAATTCTCACTTGTCGACCACCGTGCAAGTGGCCGTGACGGAATTTCCTGGACAATCAGATCGTCCATTGTCTGGATTTGACGTTCCATCGTTATGACCGAATTCGATGACTACCCAGTCGCCCGATTTAACGATGGCGAACAAATCGTTAAAATGTCCCTCGGTGGTGTAGCTTCGAGCGCTTCTGCCAGCGATAGCCTTATCGACTACAGGAATGGTGAAGAATGGAGCGAGGACCTGACCCCAACCTAGGACAAGAACCATCAGTGATTAGAATGTACACAGGATGGAAGATCGAATACGCACCTTCCGTCCCACTACCTCCTCCACCGATAGCCATCGTGGAATCACCAACCAGGTAAAGCGTAGCGGCATTGCACGTAGCTGCACAAAGTAACAAAAATGTGGCGGTAAATGCTTTGAACAACATGAGGATGGTCGATGCTGGAGATTGGTCGATGAGGCACCGCAGGAAGGACGATCCTCGTTTTTATAATGGCATCTCGAGAATAATGGGTTGAATAGACTCCGTGTACCGTGGAGACGGCAGCCAGCTGGACATGAGTTGAATTAGAGCAAAGTCTTGAAATTTTTTGCTTCAGGTCGAAAGTCAGGTGGATGGACGCGCAATGCCGCTACGTCCCGAATCCCGCGGAAGACGTTTACGTGAGAGAACGTGTCGCAAATACGTCGAGAATAAATCTGACGAGGGTGCGCAAGGCAGACGACCGCAAACGGATCATGTGCCCATGGACGGGGCGGAAGAAGGTGCCACGTGGGCGCTAGTAACGGCACCGTGGTCCAACTTTTTCTAAAGCGGGTGTCTCTACTGTGGGTATCCTAGACACGCTTGAATCATGGACAAACATTTTTGGAACCTGGTGGTGATATATAACGCGGGAAAGCCACTGAATAAATTTCGGGAATATAATCATCGATATTTCGAGCGGCTGCTCAGCGGCACAATGTTGGGTATCATTGAATGGACGGCGGTTGAATGACAGTACTGTGTTACACGATCTTTCGAATCCAAGGTATAAATATGTTCACCTGTACTCCCGCTTGCCAAAACGGAACGATCAAGCTAAGAATGGACCGCTGTGCTGGCGAACGGCCAAAAATACTCCAAAACCCCACTTATTGTGCGAGAGCATTAAGGACGTCACGAAGTTGGCTGTTCTACGTGAGCGACATTGGGTCGCGCGTTTGGGCTGAACTGTTCATCAGGACAGACTGAGGATCTGAGACGTGGCGTTCACATGCATCACTCATCACCCATTGCCAGAAGCCGGCTGTCGTCAGTGCAGATTTCGAGAGCGTCTTTCGAAGACGGCATCACAATCTAACCTAAATTGACCATGGCGTCAGCCAAGGAGCAAGATGGAAATATATATGTCTGCCAGAGTATCGGAGCAGAATCCACGCGCTGATTTCTCTAACATCCCGGGAGTTCGTGATTGTCAAAGTGGATTTGTGTCGAAGAAGAAATGACGCAGGAGACGCTCCAAAAGACTCTATTCAAGGCGGGAGATCTGATGGATGCGAAATTGACAACGCAGCAAAGGGTGTGTCCACGTGGGAGCGGAGACAAAACCGGCACCACGAAGCCGAGTGAATCCAATGACGATCGCAGGCTAATCCGGTGAATCTTCACAATAACAATAGTGGTCGAACAGTGGGGTAGATCTAACTGAAGGACTGCCGAAGGTCAAAGGCGCCAGATTTTCCCGAGAAGCCATTCATTACTGTTATCGTCGGTACACGATCGGAAATGCAGAGACACATGACAATCTCGGTTTCAGAGCCTGGAATTCTCGAAGACAAAACTGAATCGTTCGACAATGTTACTCCACAGCCGTGCAATAACTGTTCATGTTTGAGCTGACAATTTCACTACACAGAAATTACGGAATATCAGAGACCACTCAGACATCCATCTAATGAACGAATAAATTAGTCTCAAGTTCGTTCCGGTTACTGTCGAAAAGAACGCACTAGGAATGGAGTTCGCCGCGCTCGTCAAGTGGCTCTTCAACGCACTCTTCCCACATGAGAGTCCTTTGACGAACGCCTGAGCCACAACTGCAGCACCAGCTGGACTGGTATGCAAATGCTGGTTGTTCGGGAAGAACGTGTTAACTTTGGTCTGTCCCAATGCCTTGAACGCCTGAACGACATAATCATAGTGGTCAACGTAGTCTGCGCCGGTGCGTGATGCCGCCAGAGATGCGTAACCGACGAATCGGTTGCCAGTTCCTGCACCGAGTGGCCAAATGTTATCGGGGGTTACGGACGACACGACAGTTTTGACGCCTTTCGCAGCGAGGGTAGTGATGGCATTTTGAATATAGTAGTTGTAAGTGTGAGTCACGACGCTTTTGCCGCTGATTAGTATCAGGATCATTTCAATTTCATCCTCTTCACTGACGGGATTAGTAAGACTTACCTATCGACAACAGTGCAAGTCGTGTTATACCCGTTCCCCGCGCAATCCGTGTTGCCATTATCGGGGTTAGAGCCCACATCGTTATGTCCGAATTCTATGATAACCCAGTCTCCGGACTTGACTTGATTGTAGACGTTATTGAAGAACCCTTTAACGGTGTAGCTACGAGCACTCGTCCCACCGATGGCATCGTTTACCACGGGTATATTGAAGTACGTTGACACGTATTGGCCCCAACCTGAATTGCGAACCATAACATTGAGTTCTTCGGGTAGCCTGCGGGATCAATTTGCTTGACAAACCGTCTGTCCCAGCACCTCCTCCACCTTTGGCCATCGTAGAGTCGCCGACGAGCCAAAGGGTCGTCGCCGCATTGCACGAAGCAACGTAGAGGGATAGACAAGAGACAGCGATGTTCCGCAGATACATGATTTTCGGGTTCGTTTTAGTAGCCTTCGACGTGACGCTGGAGGGGTTTCTCGTTGCGACTTTATACACCTTTTCGGCGGCATTCGCTTTCATCGAAGTGGTGATTACTCTTGGCACACTTGGAACCCGACCTTCTTCCAAGAGTCACGAAGCTAGTACCACCCAGGTGATGACGGAACTTGCTGGATATCGTGACCTGCATTCATGAATTGCCAGTGCGGAGAAAGTGACGAGGCAGTAAAAGACCCGAATATGTCGTCGGCTCCGGTTGAAATGAATCGCTCCAACTTTTCAAAGTGCAGTTTTCAAACAAGGAAAGTATTCAAGTCCAATGTCGCACCCATAAAGCTTGATGGGCGACCATTGGGTCATGAGGTGAAGAATTTCAGATCACGTAATACCGGATGTCTGTCCGGGAACATCCGAAGGCGCCAAATCCACAGACGTGGTGTCTGTTTACTCCGACACGTTCAAGGAACTGCAGTCACTAACATTGAAATTGTTACGAGAGATCACGAGGCGAAGGGATGCCATCAAGTGCAGTACCAGGAACTTTTTTGCATTTAAATATTCTCCCCTTTTCACCACGCAGTGCGATGCGCACTAAGTCAGATTTTGCCAACTTAAACAGACAAGACGCGCAGAGTGTGTCTTCGATGTCTCATGGTGCTCTTGCATGCAAAGATAGAAGTTAGAGTCTATCAAGGCAAATGGAACGTCTTTGGGACAGGGTATAATAGCTCGAGGCTGGACATTACAGGAGTGTGACGAATTTTCGCATTCGAGAGGATAATTTTGCCGTGACATATTCCGGGTATCAAAGACCACTAATACATCCATCTGATAAATGAGTAGGTTAGCGTCGAATCCTTTGTCGCTACTATCGAAACGAACGCACTGGGTATGGAGTTCGCTGCGCTCGTCAGGTGGCTCTTCAGAGCACTCTTCCCACATGAGAGGCCCTTCACAAATGCCTGTGCAACCACAGCCGCACCAGCTGGGCTCGTGTGCAGATGTTGGTTATTCGGGAAGAACGTGTTAACTTTGGTCTGTCCCAACGCCTTGAACGCCTGGACGACGTAGTCGTTATGGTCAACGTAATCTGCACCAGTGCGAGATGCAGCGAGGGATGCGTAGCCAACGAATCGATTGCCTGATCCTGGACCGAGTGGCCAGATGTTATCCGGTGTTACGGATGATACGACGGTTTTGACGCCTTTCGCGGCGAGGGTGGTGATGGCGTTTTGGATATAGTAATTGTACGTGTGGATTACAACGCTCTGGCCGCTGTAAAGCAACATTATCATTTAATGGTGCTCTTCTTATTCACGCGTAAGTAAGACTCACTTGTCCACAACCGTGCAAGTCGTGTTGTATCCATTCCCCGCACAATCCGTGGTCCCGTTGTCCGGGTTCGACGAGCCGTCATTGTGTCCGAATTCAATGATGACCCAATCTCCGGACTTGACCTGGTTGAAGACTTTGGTGAAGTCACCTTTTGTGGTGTAGCTACGAGCACTCGTTCCTCCGATGGCATCGTTGACTACGGGGATATTGAAATACGTCGACACGTATTGGCCCCAACCTAAGAAGAAAAACGAACCAGAAACATTTAGCTCTTCGATTTACTTTTGAAATGAATGCTGCATAACGAACCGTCTGTCCCAGCGCCACCTCCACCTTTCGCCATCGTAGAATCACCGACGAGCCAAAGTGTTGTCGCCGCATTGCACGACGCAACGTAGAGAGATAGGCAAGAGACAGCGATGTTTCGCAGATACATGATTTTCTAGTTCGCTTGCTAGCACTGGTCGTAACACTCATGGGGTGTTGTTGCGACTTTATAAATCATTTCGGAGGCATTCGATTTGAATCGAAGTGGAAAATTTCTCTTGGCATCGACCATCTGACGAAGCTGGCACCAGTTGATGACGGAACCCGCTGGAAGTCGTGACCTGCATGATGAATTGACAGTGCGGAGAAAGTGACGAGGTGGTAAAGGAGCCGAATGTGTCGTCGGCTCCAGTTGAAATGCATACAGCGATCTCACTTGTTCAAAGTGAAGTTTTCAAAGCAGGTATTGGCGCCACAAGGCGCAGCCCATGGAGCCGGTAGCAAGTCGGCTGGTAGGCGAAAAGTCAACCATTCCCAGATCACGTAATGCATGAAGTCCGCCCAGGAACAGCTGTACAATCCAAATTCCATCCTCGCAAATGTGGGGGTTAATTACGACACATCTAAGGAACTGTAGGCACTGACTGTAATTACTCTGGAGAGTTCACGAGGCAGAGAATGCGATCAAGCTCAGTACAATATATACCATTAACTTCCGCTGGGTATTATTTCCTCATCATTGCTCAGTGCTCACTCAGGTTATGCCGAATGAAAAGTTACAGTTGAGAGTGTCGGCGATGTCTTATAATGTTCAAACGTGCGGGAGATAGAGGACAGAGTCTGCAGGAACGTTTCGGGACAGGGTATATTAGCTGGACATATCCGAAGATGACAGCGAGTGGGACGAATTCTTGGATTCGATCGGATGATTTTACGAGGATCAAAGACCAGCAATACACCCATCTGATGAAGAAGAGGTTAGCGTTGAATCATTGAGGCTACTACCGAAGTGAACGCACTGGGTATAGAGCTCGCTGCGCTCGTCAAGTGGCTCTTCAACGCACTGTTCCCACACGAAAGGCCTTTCACGAACGCCTGTGCAACCACGGCTGCACCTGCTGGGCTCGTATGCAAATGCTGGTTATTAGGGAAGAACGTGTTAACTTTGGTCTCTCCTAACGCCTTGAAGGCCTGGACGACATAGTCGTAGTGATCAACGTAATCTGCGCCGGTACGAGATGCAGCGAGGGATGCGTAGCCGACAAATCGGTTACCCGTTCCAGGACCGAGCGGCCAGATGTTATCAGGAGTTACGGATGATACCACAGTTTTGACGCCTTTCGCGGCGAGGGTGGTAATGGCGTTTTGGATATAGTAGTTGTACGTGTGGATTACAACGCTCTGGCCGCTGTAAAGCAACGTTATCATTTAATAATGCTTTTCTTATCCACGCGTAAGTAAGCTCACTTGTCCACAACTGTGCAAGTTGTGTTGTATCCATTCCCCGCACAGTCCGTGGTACCGTCGTCCGGGCTCGATGAGCCGTCATTATGTCCGAATTCAATGATGACCCAATCTCCGGATTTAACTTGGTTGAAGACTTTGGTGAAGTCGCCTTTTGTGGTGTAGCTACGAGCGCTCGTGCCTGCGATGGCGTCGTTGACGATTGCGATGTTGAAATACGTCGACAGGTATTGCCCCCAGCCTATATATCATATCGAAGCGAGATACAGTTAGTTCTTGAGCTTATGTTTTGTAGACGTTTACGAACCGTCGGTTCCACCTCCACCTCCACCTTTCGCCATTGTAGAGTCGCCAACTAGCCAAAGTGTAGTCGCCGCACTGCACGAAGCGACCAGCGATAGAAAAGAGACGGCGACATTTCGGAAATGCATGATGATCAAGTAACACTGGCGACACTGGCCCACTCTAAGGTGTTGACGACTTTATAAACCCATGCGGAGGCTCTTTCGAAGAATACCCTTGATGCCGACCTTCTTCCAAACGGCGACGATGCTTGCACCGTACCCCACAGGTGATGCGTGTTGATGACGGGGCAATATGTGGTATCCAGCGAATAACGGGATGTCGTGACCAGCGTGATGACTCGTTGATGAATTGAAAGGTCGGAGAAAGTGCTAAAAGTGCCGAAGTTATATTTGGCCCGAGCCATGCCTATTCGGAGAGCTATTTCCACCATCGAGTTCAGGCTGTCGTGTTGAAGCCGTGCGGGTCATTTGTCCGAGCGCCAGGCTGCCGACGGCTACGACACGTAGTTGCTGAGTAGGGGCACACTCTTTTTCCGGGTTTCGTCGAAGTGAATGCGTTTTAAAACATCAGTTCGGCTTCTTTCATTCAAAAATATCATGTTGTGGTCTATTAAAGTTACATGAGCGAACGCAGACAAAAAGACGAATTTTTGTGATGACGGGTATTACAGCCAAACCGACGAAGTGTAGTATCACAAGCCCACTAAGCAGTCATCTATGAAAAGACAGATTAAGGCGTCAATATCCCGTTAAATAGCACAAAAGAAAACGCTTACTCGGAATATCGCTTGCCGCGCTAGTCAAATGACTCGTCAACTCACTCGTCCCACACGAGAGCCCCTTCACGAAAGCCTGAGCAACCACCGCCGCGCCAGCAGGGCTCGTATGCAAGTGCTGGTTATTCGGGAAGAACGTATTAACCTCCGGCTCGCCCAACGCCTCGAACGCCTCCACGACGTAATCATAATGATCGACGTAATCTGCGCCAGTTCGGGATGCGGCAAGAGATGCGTAACCGACGAATCGGTCGCCCGTTCCTGGGCCAAGTGGCCAGATGTTATCGGGCGTGACGGAGGACACGACGGTTTTGACGCCAAGTGAAGCGAGTGTGTTTATGGCGTTTTGGATGTAGAAGTTGTATGTGTGGACAGTGACGTTTTGGCCGCTGGAAAAGGAAACGGCCAAAATTCAAATAATAATCGAAGGCGCGAATGATATGGCTCACTTGTCGACAAAGATGCAGGTGGTGTCAACGTCATCTCCTACGCAATCTGAAGTACCGTTGTCTGGGTCCGAGTGGCCGTCGTTATGCCCGAATTCAATGACAACCCAATCTCCAGATTGCACCGTGCCAAAAAGTCTGTCGAAGAAGCCTTTTGTGGTGTAGCTGCGGGCACTTGTACCCGCGATGGCGTTGTTGATGATTGGGATATCGAAAAATGACGGGATGTATTGGCCCCATCCTACGCCACAAAACAACCTCCTTAGCAGATGGCTCTCGCCATGACACTTCGGTATGGACTTACCATCCGTCCCACCACCACCACCTCCTTTCGCCATCGTAGAATCGCCCACTAGCCACAGGGTCGTGCCGGCTTTGCACAACGCAACGTACAAGGACAGAAAAGCAGCAGCAACGTTCCGTACCAACATAGCAGAAGCGTCCCAGGAGTACTACCAAGCACGCCAGAACACGCTCTCGAAACTTTTATAGCGTGGATTTTGCATTGTGTGGTCTTCCGCATGGACATCCGATCGCGCAGGGCTCGTCGAGATCCATTGCGGCGGTACGACTAGACCTTCGACCTTCGAAAGATTTCCATGCCCATGCGAATCTTCCAAGGCCCACGAAATTAGACTCGATCCCCACAGGGAGACATGACCAAAAAGTGCCGAAAACGAAGTTGGTCCGGCCCGGGAAACCCCTTTTACGGATGTCTGTTCCCGGCAATCTCAAGGCTTGTGACCCAGGCGCGTGACGTTCCTGGTTTTACGTATTATTTCAAGTTCTTCCATCCTCACCCATCGGCTCTGTCGAGAACACAACACGTCGACCCATACCTTTTCGCGGTGTTGAACAGCTAGCGCGTCTACGGAATGCACGCGTTCCTGGATTTAGACCGACTCGTCGAAGCACGCCACCTTTCTAGCTTGTATTCGCCAGTAAACTTATCTCTTCCCACTGCATCGATTAACCGTCCAATGAGCTGCAAAGAGCCAGCTGCTTCTCGACCTGCCCCTCTCTTTGGCTATACATATGCTGTGACACTGGAATTGGGGCGAGTTGCGTGTATCCATCTAATCACCCCGATGCTCGGAACCATTCGGCTTATACACGCATCGGTTATTTCAGAGTTATGAATGAGGCGGAGTCTTGGAATCTCGACCTGGGATAGACTCGACCACGGAGCTCAGGCCGGCGTTGGTGGTTCTATGGATGCAAATAGCAAATTTACTCAACAAATCTTTGTGTTTTCTGAATGGGCTCTTTCACGAAATCTCGCCTACGGCCACTCGGAAGCCTCTTGGTGCTCTGATCCTATCAATGGAGACTAACAGTTAAGAACGGAAAATCTTCCGATAAACTAGGATCCATGGGCTGATCCATACCAGCCAGCGAAACATTCATGTGCAACGGCGTCTGACGTGCTTGCCAATACGCCTAGAGTATTTCTAAGGAGTATCCGACGATCAACACGTCCAGAGCGCCGATGTGGTGGCGCGACTGCCATTTGAACGCGGACCCATCACCTCACGAACCAACTTGATGAGACACAACACTGCAACGCCCTTTCCAGAATCATCTTTGCATGGTTTATAATCGCGATCCACGGCATTTCAAATATCGCTTTGGCCGCTGGGAAATTACTTCCATCGGCACAAATACTGCGCCGAATTATACGAGGAACTAAATGGGACGACCTCCCACATCGGGAGTTCCCAACTTTAACCGTGGGTTAAAGGCATTGCAAAAGGTTGTGACATACCATATATAGAGCGTGACGCTCCTTATATAGAAATTATTATGACGTCATTACCTTTTGCCACACCTTTAACTCAGGGTTAAAGTTGGTAACTCCCGTTGTGTCCTCTAACTCTCTTTCTTTAGCGCCTCCCGAAATTTTGATCTCCTTGAACGTCATTTTCCACCGTGTCCGACAACTGAGCGATCAACCGTGACATCCCTAGTCATGCTCTCAGAGAGATCTACATGATTCTTCCGCAAAATGGGATCCGCTCTGGACATTGAAGTAGGAGAACGGGATCTACTTCACGTCGCAGATAGGTGTTGCTGACCTGGGAGAGATATGGGAGCAGATCATGACATTGGATGGTTCTCCTCAGGCTGTAGTTTACAGACTGTCGTCTTCAAAGCGAGCATCTTTTGGATTGTGCCCCATGACCGATGAGCTGCTTGATGAGGAGGCCGGCCAAGAGAGATTACAATGGCATTGGACGCCTTTGAAACTGAGTTCGGGGCAGGTCTGAAAGATGTGAAAGAATTTGATTGCTTGATCTCTGCGAAAACGCTGCGCAGCAGGACAGCCAGACACTCCGTGTTGAAGCACGGTCAACGGTTCGCTTCCTGATTTCGCCTATTGAATTATGTAATCAGAGGATAAATGACATTCAGACGACGCGGCATTCCGAGTCACAAGAACGTGAACCACAACGCGAGCATCACGACTCTCGTCGTATTTCTGAAGACAAACCGACGTTTCAACGTTTCCAAAAGTTTTCCTCTCTTGCTCGCGCCGGAGCTTCCGTGTGATGTATTCCCGCACTGCGTTTCCCGGCAGACACATTGGACGAACACCAGCCCGGACAGATTCAACCTAGTTGACTTTGAATATTTCCCGCAAGTTGTCAATTGTGTCTGGCCTCGTGGCCATCGAGGTCTCGGATAGATTCCTCCACAGAAAGAAATCCCTGCTGTAACTTGTAGTTTGAGAACGTGCGTCTGTTTTCCAGTCTTGTACCCAGACCATTTCTTGAGTAAGGGCAAATAGTTAATATTTGAACTACCAGTAATTCGGATATTCGACGTGTGGTCCTAGTCTCCTAAACCATACCATATAAAAGAGAAGATAGTCGTTCACGGCCTTCCTCCCTCGAATATTATCGAATTAAGCTTGTGCAGAGGCTGGTCATGAGTCTATCTATTTCCAAGCTTCCTCCCGTCAATGGTGTGACGGTGCTGATCTGGGAGGAACTGGTGAGATATGTCCAACGCGGCAAATTTTTGTGTACGTTTCTTGAGTCTTGGATTGAGTTCAGGGCCGGTCGTATTCATAAATCAACTTACGTCATCGAAGGTAACTCCTTCCACTGCACAATCGGCCTTGATCAAGACTGCCAGATTCTCCGCCCTGACACGCAGTTACTGGTGCGATTTTTTCTTCACTGCTGATCATGTTTGACGCATTATTAATTTGGACGCGAACGTGTGAAATAGTATCAAGACGACGCGACATTCGCCAGAGTCACATCGAGAGCATCGTGATGGCTCGTATTTCCGAGGACAATTCGACAGTTCGACGTTTCGAAAAGTCCCTCTCAACTGCACAGACACTCATGCCAGAGCTTCTGTATGATATATTCCTGCATTGCGTTTCTCGGCGGACAGATTGGGTCGACGACTGGGACCCCCGCCGTTCCTTACGGTGTTTATCCAATGCTCCTTTGTTACTTGGCCGGGTGTGCAGCAGTTGGAGGAGCGCCTCTATCTCTTCACCGGGCCTCTGGGCGGACCTCGCTGTTGGAGATGCCAATTTCTCCCTCGTCGATTTTGAAAAGGACTTCAAGGGAATCCAACACTGGATTTCGAAATCGGGTTCACGACCACTGTCGATTCTTATCTACTATCCTCAATACTACTCATATGGAACCCTACTATCGCCGATTTTGGAATCCCTCGTTTCTCAATCCTGGCGCTGGGAGGAGATCACACTGACGGTGCCTTCTGAATTCGAGAACATCATATTCGCCCCATTCCGAACTGGAAATTTACCCCAATTAGTCAAGTTTAGCAGCAATATAACTGGAGACGGCTCAGCGGAAATCGTTCTATCCTCAGCTCCGCGATTGCAGTCATTGCAACATTATGGAGAAGGAGCACATATTGATTTCCGCGGTGCTACACACGACATCAAGTGGATCGAAATAAACCATGCAGATGACTTGGATAACTGGATTTCCCTTACTGATTTGTTCACCTGTTTTACGCATTGCCCCATGCTCGAGAATCTCAACATTCTCATTTTGCGGGAGGCCAGCCTCCCAGATGAACTTCCACCTACCATTAAACTCCCTCACCTTACGCATTTGCTGCTATTGTTTTCCACAGGCATTGACCCAGGTCGTCTTTTCGACCGACTCTTCCTCCCAATGCTAATATCTCTGGAATTATTCATGAAATCTGACGATATTGAGTATACCGATTGGCCGCATATTCAGACCATGCTCGCGCGCTCCCGCCCGCCACTGAAAACCGTGCGTCTTGATTTTGTCCCGATAACCGAGGCCACCTTAATTGGGTGCCTATCATTCATTCCTACACTCGTTTCACTTGAATTCGAAGGCGTGCAATGCAGCGACGCCATTCTTGGTTCTCTCATTGTGGATGAAGCGGACGCTGGTGGTTCGAATAACCTGTGCCCGTGGTTGGAGAGAATCGACTTCGGGAACAACTGGCATTTCTCCGAACGTGCCCTGATAGAAATGATAGTCTCTCGTATGAAAAATGCGAACAACACCAATGGCACAAGGGGAAGAGCGCTCACTTTCATCCAGTGCCCGTTTGCGTTTCGCCATATTCGATCCAATCCGGACATTTCTGAATGTCTCAAGGACGGCTTGGTGCTTATGGGCTGTGATTGAGTCATGGGAGGGTTGAAATTCGTGTCTGTCCTCCGCCATCTCGTACGCAGTGCGACAAGGGAGCGGGGTCACTGGGATGGATGTCCGTGTATCAGGCGCTGCGATGACCTTGGTAAGGACAGCCTTTCGATCAAACATGTGGGAAGGGTTTGGGATCACATATCGTTGTTATAAGTTTCAGATAAATCTACATTGTTCCGCAGAGAATGAGATAGAGTGTTTCTTCTCAATATTGAACGTGCAAATATCATCGAGCTTCACATCGAAGATAGGATATTGCTGATCTAAGAAAGGGTGGTCTATATCATCATTCGTTGGTACAGACTATCGATTCCAAAATGGCAAGTATTTCTGATAAGAAATTCGAGATTGAAGAACGGCCTGACAAGGAAATCGGTGAAAATGACCTGCTAGAAAATGGCCAAATCTCACGAGCCGGCGTTTCGTCGGATTGCTGGTTAAGTTCAGGGCCGGTACTCAAGTCATGCCCACATACGGAATCGACGGAGCTTGAACTTGACCAGTTCGCCGGTTCGTTTCCAGGCTCCTGCCTTCGTTCTGCTGCCAGTGGTACGCTTTTTACTTAACTAGTAGCTTTCGATCCTGATCATTGCATTATTACATTGGTTTCGAACGCAAGCAAAAGCATTTCGGTGACGGGCGAGGCGCATCAGCGATTACAACAGGAGTACGGTGACTCTCAAGTCATGGATCGTATTTCCGAGGACAATATGACAATTCAGCAGTTCGAACATTCTTCCTCCGTTGCGCAGAATCTCGCACCAGAGCTTCTGCGAGAGATATTTCTGCACTGCGTTTCTGGGGAAGATCGGGCGAACGACACGGATCCTTATCCCCAGCGTTCGCTAAGATGTGTATTTGAAGCTCCTCTGCTGCTTGGCCGAGTTTGCAGCAGATGGCGTAGTGTCTCCATTTCTTCGCCAGAGCTCTGGGTCTGCTTTACTGTCGGAGACCGCGACCGGTCGCTTTGCCATCTCGAAAAGGACCTCGAGGCTACACAGTATTGGATGTCGAAGTCGGGTTCAAGACCATTGTCGATTCTTGCCTGCTATCTCCTAACCGAAGACCAAGAGCTGCTCCAACCGGTTTTGGAATGCCTCGTTTCTCAGTCCTGGCGTTGGGAGAACATCAAGGTGATGGTTTCTTCTCATTTCAAGAACATCGTACTGCCCCTCTTCCGACCTGGCGACCTACCTCGATTAGTGAAGTTCGACTATCGGATAGGCGGTCCAGTCACGGACGGTTCAGCAGAGTTCGTCCTATCCTCCGCTCCGCGATTGCAATCATTGCAATATAGGGGAAGGAAAGTACATGTCGACTTTGGCGGCCGCAAAGAGCACAACATCAAGCGGATCGTGATAACCTATGACTGGGATGGCAGGATTTCCTTGGGAGATTTGCTCGCGTGTTTTACACGTTGTCCTTTGCTCGAGGAGTTACAGATCCCCATTTGCGTTCGTGAATGGGAGGAGGGTCGCCATGAACTTCCATCCGCCATTTGTGCTTTTCACCTTACGCATTTGAGCTTGACGTGGTCCCCCGCGATTGACCCTGGTCATCTTTTCGATAGACTCTTCCTCCCAGTGTTAATATCCCTGGAGTTAGCAGTAGCAGTGGACACCCCATTCAGCCATACTGATTGGCCACACCTTCAGGCTATGCTCGCGAACTCTCTCCCACCACTTCGAATCCTGCGTCTTCGGCGACTCCCGATAAGGGAGGTCACCTTAATTGGATGCCTTGGACTCATTCCAACGCTCAACTCACTTAACGTCCAAGGCGTGGATTTCAGCGATCGCTTTCTTCACTCTCTCACGATTGCTGAAGCTGTCACGCATGCCTCACAAAACCAGTGCCCTTGTCTGGAGAGGATAAGGTTAGGGTGGAAATGTGATTTTTCCGAACGCGCCATGATAGAAATGATAGTCTCTCGTATGGAAAAAAATACGAAAAACGCGGGTTTGGGTTTCGCGAGCGGAAGGGCTCCCATAGCGATCAAGTGTCCGTTCGCCTTTGGCCGTATTCAATCCTATCCGGATATTGCCGCATGCATAAAGGACGGGTTGGTGCTTGTGGACGGAGGATACTGGCAGACAGACATCGTGTGAAACACTTGTGGCAGCCACATCACATCCACCGCCGTCTGGTCCGCAGTCCGACAGGGGAGTGGATGGCACCGGAATTGCCACATCATAATTCGGCGTACCATCGAGTATACTCTCACCGGGTGCCGGCTTTGCACTTCACGGACGACTTGAACACCTGTCCTCCTGATACCGTTCTGCGCGAATAAACGCCACTCATCGTTCCGTTTGCGCCTTCAAAGCGTTCCGTTATACACTTCCCGGGCCATCGGCCTGTGCATGAGAAGGACCGGACATGTTGTCAATGAGGAAAGAAGGCTGAATTTCACTCTGAATGCAGCACAGGACGAATGACCGTTAACGGCGTTGTTTGCATGCTGTCCTGCGAATTTTCGTGCACCGCGTCTACCGCTATTCTCTCATCCGCAGTTCGACAAGAAAGAAAAGTCACCGGAATTACCGTGAATGTCGGTGTATAGGGAGTGCTGCGGTGATCTCGGTAAGGACAGCCTTTCGGTCAAACATGTGGGAAGGAGTGCGATCAAATATCTTTGTTATACAAGGCTGATATGATATCGCCGTCGCCATTGACGACGACAATCTGAACGCGCAGTAGCTCGCTGTAATATATGCGCGGTGGTCGTTTCGTTAGCGGCTTGAAATGACCGACGTCGTAAGGTGCATCACGAGCAGACAATTACTTGAGACACAGAATGGGGAATCAGAAAACGTGGATGTGGCTGTGCGATGATATTGATTCCCACGATGGGCGAGGCTGTACAATTGAATACGCGACATCGTTTTCGGTCGTCGTTTCGTTTCCTCAGTCCACGACGTCGGCGACGCCATCCATCCCTTTCCACCCAACTATGAGTTACAACCACTACGGTCCTGGCGACCCAGCATACCCTTCAACTTATAACACACAACAAGAGCGGCAACAGCAACAGCAGTATCAGAACTACCCCCCGCCGCATAATGAACTCAACCCGTCGTACACCAACACCAACATCAGCAGCTCGACCGTCGTCGGCTTAGGCGCTGCGGGTGGTGCTGGTGGTGGTGCGATGAATATGAAAGAAATGGAGTTAGATGTAGATGTGGGGAGGACGGGGCGCGAGATTAGCAGGACGCCGAGCCCCACGCCGTCAGAGGAGGCGGAGCTGAAGAGGACGGGGTTGTTGGATTGGAAGATGTTGATGAAATGGCGGTTTTGGATTCGGAGGGAGTGGCTATGTGCGTTCCCCTTCCTCCTCGTCTTCCCCTTCTTCGACTTCGTCTTCTTGTTGGGAGTGTGGAACTGATGGAGGCACAGGGTACTACGTCGTTGGGCTGATCATTACCGTGATCTCCGTGCTGGTGGCGATATACGACAAGCAGATCGTGCACAAATTGGAACCCATCGCTACCAAAATCAAAGAGTGCGTCTTTTCATTCTCTTCTCTTGGCGTTCTCCAACACAACGCTAAACCTCAACACCTTCCACCTATTCAGCCTCCCTGCCGGATATCTCATACCCATAGCGATCATGTTCATCATCTCCTTCCCTCCCGTACGTCCATCCCTCCGCTCAGCTGATGTTCTTTCACATGCTAACGTTAGTGTCGAAATAGCTATTCGGACACGAAATCGTCGCGATCATATGTGGACTCGTATGGGGCCTCTGGATCGGCTTCGCCATCGTCGCAGTAGGGACGTACCTGGGCGAAGTCGGCAACTTCTAGTACGTCTTTTCTCCCCCATTGCCCAACCTGCGTTTCTCACAAACCACGAACGCTAACGCACCCTCCTCCTCCTCCTCCTTGTCATACAGCGCCTTCAAATACTGCTGTCGCGCGCGCGGCGAGAAGCTCGAGAAGACGAACATCCAATACGGGTGCCTGGCCAAGATCGTGCGCGAGGGTGGGTTCATCGTACCACTCGTCGCGCGCTTCAGCGCCATTCCTGGACATTGTGCGTTCTCCTTCCTTCCCTCCCTTCCGTCTCACGTCCTCGTCCTATGTGTGCTGATGATTCCCCGCGCTCACGCCCTTTTGGAATGTAGTCACGACGGCGGTGTTCTCGACGTGCGGGATGAACATATTCGTGTTCTCCATCGCTGCGATCTTGTCGTTGCCTAAACAGTTCGTCGTCGTCTATATCGGCGTCGTGCTTGATCAAGCTGGGACCGGTGAGCCTCTTTCCCTCTTTCCCCCTTCCCCTCTTCCCTCCTTCCCTCTTCCCTCTTCCCACTTCCCGCCTGTGTTTTCCCTTGTCCCTGATAAAATGTCCCCGCTAAAAACATACACGCAAACAGGCAAAGTCAGCTCGAAGAACCGGATAATCCAAGACTCAATCCTCGTGATAACATTCGCCATCACCGGCCTGGCGATGTGGTGGATATACAGGAAGATGAACGCCGTGAAGCCTGCGGTCATATACGCCAGGCGGAAGGCTAGACAAGGAAAACTCGACCGCGCAGGCCTCTACCCGTACTCCTCCTCCTCACCCACCCTCGCCTCCTCCTCCAACTTCCACAACGCCGACGGTGATAGCAATGAAAACGCATTCAACCCGAGGGAAAGCGACTCGGACCTGCCCCTGACGGCGGACCCGTCGGTGCGGCACTCGTACCAGCGGTGGGATAAGAGCGGGAACGCGCTGGGGTATACGCCCGATCCAAGATTGTATGCGCCGAGTCCGAGGAGGGCGGAGGAGGGGATGGGGGCGGAGCGGTTGAGGTTTAGTGGCGAAGGGAGAGGAGGGACGGGGGGTGCGTCGCCCGCGGGGATGCGCGAACGCCCGTATGCTCCACAACAACAACAACAACAGCAACAGCAGCAGCAGCAGCAGCAACAGCAGAGACAGCAGCAGAGACAGGAAAGCGCGGATGCGGTCGGGTGGGAGATGCAGAACCAGGGTATGGGCGCCGATGCGTACCATCTTCCGCAGCTGAAGCCGCATACGCCGCTTTCCGGCGGGTTCCCCGCTGGTGGTGGTGGTGGTGGAGGACACGCTGGGCAGGGGCAACATCCATCGGCACTTGCACCTGCATCGGGAGCGGTGCCTCCACACCTCGCGGCGGGACAGTTGGTAGATCCGTTCGCTAGCACGGAGACACTCTCTGGTGGTGGTGGACAGGCGACGTCTCAGGTGCCCTACGCCGTCTTACCCCCTTCCCAACCCTCCCAACCCACCCCTCAACAACCCCAACCCCAGCAACAGCAACAGCAACAGCAACAGCAACAGCAACAGCAGCAACCACCAGCGCAATACGCCAACCGCTACTCCCTCTCGGACACCGGACCCCTCCCCTCACCGCAATTCCACCTCGGCAAAGGCCAAGGACACACGGGCCAGCAGCACACGCAGGCGCCGAGCGAGGCGACGTTCTACACCGTTCCGCAGGGCCAGCATTCGGTCGAGCCGTCGGAGCTGTCGTATTACACCGCGTCGGACTCGCATTCGCGGGGGACGACGGAGGATGGTGGTGCTGGGAGTGGAGTTGGGGTTGGGGTTGGAGGTGCGAGTGGGGCGCATGGACCTGTGCCGCCGAGTTATCGGTCGAGAGGGTCGGATGAGTTTATATGAGCTGGGATGCGATGAGCGTTGGAGGTGGTGGGACCGGGACATAACCATGACCCTGGGCATTTCTCTGACGGGCGGTGGACTGAGGCTGTGAGCTGGTGGATTAGATGTTGGCGCGTTAGGCGTCCTCGTTGGCAGGAACGCTGGCTATGCATGCGGTTTGATCAGGCATCTGAAAAGGCGTGTTTCCATTTTCATCCCGAAGTCCCGTTGATCATGCACCATGACCCCACCACTCTATCCCCGTCTTCATCTCGTTCCTCCGTATTTTTGCATGTAAAGTTATGTATACAATTTTTGCAATAATCGGACTTTCTTGATTCCTTCTCGTGTGTTGTGTTGGCGATGGGAGTGCACGGGGTCTTCCGACTTGTACCGTTGACACTTGTCCGCAATGTTTCTTTTTCACTACCATTGTCCAATGTCCACAAACTGTCTCTTCCGCTGCGCGTTGACAGTCTTGACGAGAACGAGTTCTCGGTGGATTCATGCACTGTCTTTTTTGCCTACTCAGGCTCGACCGGAACTGGCACTGACGGAACACGGTCTCTCAGCTGCTCAGCCTGCCTCTCATGTGGTCAGAATCCTCGATGCGTCACATGTTCATGCACCTACCGCGTACTCAAAGTTAGCCTTTTCCGAACTCTTGACCTCTGTCAAGTGAGACCTTATTATAATGGAAGATAAGATATGACTTAGTGACGTCGACTCGGACTCCGATCAAACCTGGAGCCCCTTGAACACCTTACACTGTCTGATCATCGCGGACGTCGACCCTGTGTGCTCGAACGGGGCCGTGGTCCTGGTGTAATTATTCGACGGATTTTCATCCGTTGCAGACCTCCGAACTGCTAGCGCGCGCCAATGACTGGGGTTATGAATTTTGTCGGCACCATCGTTGAAGTTTTTGAATCCTGACCATGGATATCGACGAAACCCTCATGGATGTTGTGATCTGAGTGAAAACGAACAGCAGTGTCCGTCGGCTACCTCACAATGAATGAATGAAACGACAAGACGCTGTCTCATGGACACCGGACTCCGAAGGGAAACGGCGTGTTCCGCGCCCCACATTGACATACAATCGGTTGGATTCTACTGCCGAGGTTTCGACATGACACCGTTTTTGCATCTCAAACGAAGCATTTGCGAATCAATAACTGAACCCCCTTCGTTTCCATTACCACACACCGGTTTGAAGGCATTGAACGAATTCCGAAATTCAAAGACTCGAGCAATTACAATTATGCCTGATGACCGCCCCCACTGACCAAATTTCTCCACGGTCGCCTCTTATGGACCCCTTGTTATCAATGGCCGGACTTATGGACTCTATATTTCGAAGTGACTCTACCCCCGCATTCACGGTATAAACGGTGTCGATGGCTATTCGACATCTGGGCGCGTCGATCATTTCTGTGGTCGAATTCGGCCCCCGAAACGGGTCGATCTCTAAATGAAAATAGCATCAATCATGAATTATGCGAAATATCTACCTGACAACACAGGTATCTATTGCGGCTGTATACTGGTTCGCCCTTCCTACCCCCACGGAGCTTCACATGAGCGACTACGTCCAGTGTCTCTGAAATCTAGGACATCGTTTCCTCTGCTCTCGCTGGCCCGGTTGCACCATCGCGGACATCAAACAAATGACCGAGTGGCCTGACCTATCACCGACATTCGCAAGTACCCAATACATCCCCTCAATTGAATTGATACTTTCCCTCACGTCCCCGAACATTATCCATTCTCGGGCTGTATTGTGATCGAAAATCGAAGACGCTTCGAGTGCATCGTCGACCTATTTTACTTGCTTCACTACTGCTTTTCTGTGTCCACCTCAACGACAAATGTCCGACCGGATATTCTGCCTACGACTTATCCCCCGAGTCTCTACCAAATGTCACCGTGAAAGTGTCAAACAAATGAAATATATATGCATCCGAAATACGGGTATGATTAACATATCTGCTAAACTACCGCCGTAACTACGAATTTTGCTCTCATCGTCTCTCACGCGCGAGCCTTGAGCGAAGCGGCCATGGATTTCTGGATTGGATACACAGGTCCGGTGGGATAAACCGCGTAGCCGTCATTCGGCGATGCGCCGCCGGACAATTGGGATCCTGCTTGCCAGATGAGGTCTCCTGCGAGACCGGATGAGAGTACGGTGTTCCACCAGAGTGTGTATGTCGAGGGCTGGTTGACGGTCACACCGAATTCCTCTGTTAAATCGAACGTTGTTGGAATAGATCATTGTCGTGTGAAGAACAGAGACGTACCCATGAGAACGGGTTTGTTCTGTGCCTTTTGCTGGGCGGCATGAGAATTGATCCAGTCAACTCCCCACAAAGTCTCGTTATTGCCTTGTCCCCAGCTCTGCAAAATCATGAATATGGATTAACGGAGGAAAGACGGGTCATGCTAACCTCCGGGTATGAGTGGAAGGTACCGAAATCGAGGGTGGAGATTGCGAGGTTCTTCGTGAAGTCGATTCCAACGTTCGCCTGGTACGGGTATGTCGGGGGGCTCGAAAGCTGGAACCATCCCTCATCACCAAGACCAACCAAGTGGTTGGCATCGATCGACTTGATGTACGCGCTGATGGTCTTCGCCCACGTGTTAATCGTCGACCCAGCAACATCACAGGCAGAAGATGGTGTTCCATTCGATCCTCCACAGCGCGGCTCGTTCGCCAACTCCCATCCGAAGATCGTAGGCTCATTGGCGTACCGTCCGACGAAGTTCTTGATGTAGGTCTTGAATGCTGCGATTGTCTTGGCGTTGGTGTAGAATGTATCGTGCGTGCCGCCTGGGTTGAGCTGTGCGACGTAGACGTCCATGCCGCCGTAGTCGGACCAGTTGTTCGTGAGCGAGACAATGAGACGGATGCCATGAGCTTTGGCGGAGGCGACGACAGCGTCGAAGCGTTGGATGCCATTAGCACCAGTGTTGAATGTTGCGGCGCCGTTGGACCAGAGTTGGTAGTAAGCTCCGAAGGATTGAGGGGAGGTTACGTCGTTGAAACCCCTTTTGCAATTGTGAGTTATAGTGGAATATTCAACGAGTTTTACAGTGAACAGACGAACCAGGTGCGAACAGTGGTGAGTCCTGCGGCAGCGATGTCAGCGAACGCCTTGTCAATATCGGCGTTGGAGTTCTGAGCGAGCCAGTAAGCATTGGTGCCAGCGACAGTGTATTTGGCGCCGTTGAGTGTGAATCTCTAAAATATCAAATTATCCCGGTGAGTTTTGCGAAAGAAAGAGGAAGACGATGGGGCTGACCTGTCCGGAAGTCTTTACGAAGCCTGAAGAGCTCGGTGGTGGTGGCGGTGGCGTGTTAGATGTGGTGGGAGGCGGTGGTTGGGCGGAGGTCTTTGATGTCGTCGGGGGCTTGGTGGATGATGCTGGTGGCGCGCTTCCGGGGAGACATTCTAGATAATTTAAATTGAACACACGACGAGTCTGCGAGTATGAAGCCACTTACGAGAGTAGTATGGATTGGAGACTGTGCAAACAGATCCTGCTACGCAAGTCTTCGGCCCGGTCCAGCCAATGCCCTGGGCAAAAAAAGTCAGGGAAAGACCGTATTTCGAGGAGAGTTGGAGACCGTACCCCACATTGACCATACACCACCTGTTGCGCGGCCGTGAGTGAGATGACAGACAAAGCGACAAGGCCAGCAGTGATGGTATACATCCTAGAATTGAGGCACTTAATGCTGGGGAACCGACCACGAGAGGCCGCATTTTATAGTCCACGGATACCCTGTTTAAAATTCCGCAGAATGTAATGGCGGCCAAATCGTATTGATGGAAGGAAGAAAACGCCGGCCATATGTTCGCTGACCAGCAGCCAAACATGGTCGGATGTTAATCGGTGGGTTGTTCATTAGAATTGTTCAGGTGCAGAAAGTATCCGGTCGATTCTATAGGGTATCTTGACGGAGAAACATTCCGTAGGTTTAGTCAGGCGGAAGGCCCAGGTTCTCAGCCAGATGTGTTTTTCACGAAATTGGAGTTCTCTTCAGATTGCGTAAGCGGAGCTTTTGGGGTCCTTGCCATATGTCCAGGGATCGACACGTAGCTCTTGTCTATGTCGTGCAAGTTGCCACCTTGCTGTGGCTCTACTCAAGGATAACTACCAACCATTGGTAGATTCGAAATCTCAGACTGGTCTTTACATACGCAAGCCTTGTAGTCCTAAAAGAACTGCCCCTCCACCTCTGTCTGAGTCCGCCTCTCATGTGGTCAGATTCCTCGATTCGTCACATGTTCAACTGATTTCTGCCCATTCAAAGTTAGCCTTTTCTGAACGACTGACCTCTGCCAAGCAAGTCGTTGAATGGAAGATATGATATGATGTAATGAACTCGACTCGGATCAAACTTGGAGGTCTTCGAACGTTTTGAAACTTTCTTCATCTCCTGACCAAGAAACCTGCGGACGCCAACTCGGACCTTGAGAGCTCGAGTGGGAGTGAGGTTCTGTGGTGTAACTATTCGACAAATTTTCTCGCGCTGCGCCCTCCGAACGGATAGAGCGCCAATGTCTGGGGTTATGCGATTTTGCTCGAACCTTGGATCGGAGTGAAAATGCTCGTGACTGTCGATCTTGCGGAAAACGAACTGTGGTGCTGTTGGTCCGCTCAACTGGGAATTCGAACAAATGAAGCGAACGAATGAAATGTTAAGACACTGGATATGTATACCTGACTCGGTAGGGCAGTGGCAATTTTTTGCTGATGTCGCCGTCAACTAACGATTATGATCCAGTTTATCATTTATTATTTCGTCTAAGAGGCATCACTTAAGTCTAAAAGATTGGACTGCAAAACTCACCCCTCGCTATTTCATTCAATCTACCCATTCGGACCACTAGGTTATAGAAGGCGAATACCAAATTCAAAAATTGTTCCTGGAAACTGCCTCCGCTACGACAAATATTCCTTAAGTTTCACCTCTTATGGAACATGACCTCCTGTTATCAATGGCCGGACTTATGAACTCCATGTTCCGAAGCGATGCTTCCTCCACACTGACGATATAAACGCAATTGATTTCCATCCAGTACTTGGGGCCGTCGATCATTCTGTTGCCGAATTCGGTGCTCAATACCCGTCGATCTCTGAATGAATGGCCTCGAAAATGCACCACACAAAATACCTACCTTAAAACAATGATATGTCTAGCGGCTGTTACACTTGTTCACTCGTTCTGCCCTTCTGAGCGTTGCATAAGCACAGTCTGTGCAGAATCTTGACTAAAACAAGTACGTCTACGTGTCTCTGAACGCTAGGATATCCTTTCCTCTATTCTCGCTGGCCAGGTTGCACCATCGCGGACATCAAACATATGACCCAGTGGCCTGACGTATTGCCGACATTCGCAAGTTCCCAATACATCCCCGCAATTGAATCATAGATACATCCCCTCACCTCCCCGAACATTATCCATTCGCGGGCTGTATTGTGATCGAAAGTCGATGATGCTTCGATTTGATCGTCGATCTATTTCACTCCCGGTTCCGCGCCCACCTCGATAACAAATTTGAGACTGGATATTTGCAACGCTTGTATTCCGAGTCACTGTCAGAAATTACGCAGGAGGATTTGTTGATTTAATCCGTATTTGACGCATTTTATGCTACGTTCGGATCACGTTGACAGGAATTCGGAGGAAAATTTCGTGCCGATACTTTAGACCCTGCCTTGTACACATGGCAATCCGGGCTCTCCTCGTCGTGCATTTCGTCGATGATGGTCTGCTGTGCTATACGATGAGATGTTGGTCGGAAGGAATAATTCCGCGGCGTCGGAGAAAGGACGACCATTCCGTGAACAAGGTGTCCTGAAATCTCAAGATAGAGCGAGAGTAAGAAATCGATGAAGAAAGGAAAATTGAATGATTGGCTAAGTTTGGAAAGCGATCGACGTCACGCTTGGTCACGTTTTCTCGCTCGGTTCTTTGCAGTCTTTCATCATACCCCGACGACGCTACTCCAGGCATCCCCAGTTCTCGGCTTCCAGATTCGGAGGCAGAGCTCCAATTTCGTGAAAACAGACCTGGCTTCAACCGCCCGCCTGACTAGGCGATAGACTCGGATCGTGAGCGTGCGAGATGTTTTTCCGTCCCGCGAACTCATCGCAATGGCTATCGCAAAACCACCGTCACGCTACCCCATAGAACCGACAGAAAGCCATGTGTGCCTTCCTCTTTTAGTTAACAAAATCTCCGCATAATGATGCGTGAGCAATTATGGTAAACCTCCCCATACCGATTAACATCCGGCTATTTCACCGTTTTGGCGGCAGGTCAGCGCACGTGGTGTATGGCGTTTCTCCCTCTCGTTAAAATTATTTGGGCCGCCATTCCACTTTGTGGAATTTGGAAACGGGTCATAATGGACTATAAAACGTCCGCTCTGCGACGTCGATTCCCCAGCATTAGGTGCCATTCAATACGAGGATGCATACCATTACAGCTGGCCTTGTCGCTTTGTCTGTCGTCTCACTAACGGCTGCGCAACAGGTAGAGTGGGGGCAATGTGGAGTAAGTTCTCCAATTATCCAGTTCTGTGGTCTTTTCCCTAATGATCATTCAGGGAATTAACTGGACAGGCCCGACGACTTGTGTGGCGGGGACTGTTTGCACAGTGCTAAACCCGTGGTACTATCGTGAGTCTCTTCGTACCCCAGATGCTCCATGTTTTCATTTTGAACTCCCTAGAATGTCTTCCCGGAAGCACCACACCACCCCCACCACCGTCAACCACCAGCAAGCCACCCACAACCACCAGCAAGCCACCTACAACCACCTCAGCTCCCCCTCCACCACCTACCACATCTAGCACAGCACCGCCGCCGCCAAGCGGCACGGGATTCGTCAAAACCTCAGGCCAGGTCAGTCTGACCGCGTACCGCTTGTCATTAATGTAACTTACTGGGTGAAATGGAATATCTTAGAAATTCATGCTCAACGGCGCGGAGTACACCGTTGCCGGAACGAATGCTTACTGGCTGGCTCAGAATTCAAACGCTGACATCGACACGGCGTTTGCTGACATGGCCGCTGCTGGACTCACCACGGTTCGCACTTGGTTCGTCGTTCCTCGCAAAAGAGACACCAAGTATTATAACTCACCACGTAATGCATAGGGGTTTCAACGACGTGACTTCCCCTCTAACCTACGGAGCCTACTACCAACTCTGGTCTAATGGTGTCGCGACATTCAACACTGGTGCTTTCGGTATTTCGCGCTTCGACGCAGTCGTTGCCTCTGCCAAAGCTCATGGCATCCGTCTCATCGTCTCACTGACGAACAACTGGTCCGACTACGGCGGCATGGACGTCTACGTTGCACAGCTCAACCCAGGCGGCACGCACGATACATTCTACACCAACCCCAAGACCATCGCAGCATTCCAGAACTACATCAAGAACTTCGTCGGAAGGTACGCCAACGAGCCTACGATCTTCGGATGGGAGTTGGCGAACGAGCCGCGCTGCGGAGGATCCAACGGATCACCATCTGCTGCCTGTGATGTTGCCGGCTCCACGATCAATACGTGGGCGAAGACGATCAGCGCATACATCAAGTCGATCGATCCGAACCACTTGGTTGGTCTTGGAGATGAGGGATGGTTCCAGCTTGCGAGCCCCCCGACGTACCCGTACCAGGCGAACGTTGGAATCGACTTCACGAAGAACCTCGCAATCTCCACCCTCGATTTCGGTACTTTCCATTCATACCCAGAGGTAGGCAACGAATATCTTCCCTCATTTAAACCGATGTTCATGATCTGCACAGAGCTGGGGACAAGGCAACAATGAGACTTTGTGGGGAGTTGACTGGATCACTGCTCATGCCGCTCAGCAAAAGGCCCAGAACAAACCCGTTCTCATGGGTACGTCTCTGTTCCTCACACAAAATTAACGTATTCCAATAACATTCGCTTTATCAGAGGAATTCGGTGTGACCGTCAATCAACCCTCGACGTACACCCTCTGGTGGAACACCGTCCTCTCATCCGGCCTCGCAGGAGACCTCATCTGGCAAGCAGGATCCCAATTGTCCACCGGCCCGTCGCCGAACGACGGCTATGCCGTATACCCCACCGGACCTGTGTACCCCATCATGAAATCCATGGCCTCCATGCTCAAAGCTCGCGGGTGAGAGATGAGGAGAATAAAATCACTCGTCGCTTTGGTAGTTCAATTGCTATGTTATAATAATCGTACATCTATTCGGGAAGGATATATATATTCAATTCTTTTGACATATTTTCGAGCTTGAACCAATATTCTGGTGAACGTTACAAATTGCCATTGGAAGATCATTCTTCGTCTACTTTACATACATAAAATCGTCATCAACTCGACGTACAACTAGAAGTACGAGCAAAAAGCACAACAATGGGGAGATGGGAAGTGTACAGGTGGTTTCGCTAATTTTTTTTTCTTTAATGCACAAGGAAAAGCACAACAACAGGAACACAACGCGCAGTGAAGAGGTCGTGGTACAGAAGGCGTCCAAATCGTACAAGTCAGGATAACGTACAGGTAAGCGCGAGTTGAGAGAGATAACCCGGCTGTTCCTCGGGTTCGTCCAGATGATCACTCTATTCAATCATCGTCAAAGATCGGTGCATAGGTGAGCGATCAGAGGAACGCATTCCGAGCGTTAATCTCCGTTGTCCTGGGAAAGATGAACGATTGGGTTTAGCGTTTTGCTATTAAGTCGGGAGATGGGGTTGATGGTGATGGTACGTACTGTGCTGCTCTGCCGCTTTCCAATGCACTGAGAGTAGGCGGGGTTGGCCTGCTGATGTGCCAGACGTTCTTCTCCGCCCAGAGACGAGCACGAGAAGGTGCGGCTTTCCTACGGGAACGGATGAACCATGCTAACGCCTACAATCGTGGGGAACCATCAATCAGACAAAGTTCTTCACCAAGTGATAGAGAAGGAAGAAAGATGGGTTATAACGCACCATTCCGAGGACTGCGACACCGAAGAGGGAGCCAACAACTGCACCGACGATGGTGTGATGGTTGGTGGAGGTCGTCGAGACGTCCTGGGTTCCGTCGACTGGCGTGACCTCTGGGATGATGGCGTCTTGCGAAACCGTCGCTGTGGGAGCGAAATCCGGGTCCGTATTCGTGCTAGAAGCGATTTCGTGAGGTGAGATGAGGCGGTGATGAGGAGATAGGCAGATGACGTACTAAGGAACACTGGCGATTCCACCTCCAGTTGGGTAAACTTCCCAGCATTGAACATCGGTCGCGGTCGCAGCGGCAGTACTACGCGCCAACACTCAGCAAAACTGTTCAGAAGAGAATATGAAGGTCGCTCGCTTACCCCAGTACTTCGATGGACACGGTTCCACCATCGACCACGGATGTTTGCCAGCACTGAACCACCATTGACGGGGACGCCATTGGAGAGCTAGTTCGAGAGGGAGGGTACATGAGAAATCGACTTCCAACAGTCGTTATCGAGATTCCCTCTTTACCTGAGAGGCACCACTGTCGTCCTGATCGACACCAAATCCGGTTCCGTCGTCGGCGTAGGACTAGAGACAAGGTAAACATAAAGACTTCATCCAAAAGGATTAACATCTACGCACGGCACTTGAACCATTGATGTACGAATGGACACCAACGCCGGACTGAAAGGCCAATATCTTAGCATTCCCCAGCTTATCTCGGGCAATCGGATAGAGCACATTGGGACTTACACAGTCGTCTCTGCGCCCACCTGGGCAGCAACGTAGGAAACAGCAGCGAGAATAACGAGAGCCATCTTGCTAACTGAAGCTGCCATGGTCGTGGTGGTCGTGGTAGACAACAGAGTGCCGTGCGGAGCTCATTTCAGTGACGTCTTGCCGTTATATAGCAAGCGAGGCGCTCTAAACTCCATTTAGTCATTTAGTAATCTCGCTTGTTGCTGATGGACACCCATCTAGCACTTTTCTCCCAAGCACCGCCAACTTGTCTGGGCAGCAGGGCTTAGCAGAACAGATTCGGATTCAGCTCTGGTCCATATGACTGAGGCGCCAGAGAAACAGCTTTGGGAAACAAGTCCGGTGCTTCATTCATCCAAGTCCGTCTGCAGCGGTGTAACGGTGCGACGACAACCTTCACAATCCATTCGTTATGTCGCTCCAAGTTCGTTCAGCACTTCCTCGTTCCCTGTCATACTGTGCTCTTCCACTTTCTACGACAGGAGTTGCAAGAGGATGTTTCGGCGGAGAGTTCAGCCACAAGAAGCCGATGCCATGCTTCTTTTCTCCATGGACATTGCGTCACACGACATCGTGAGATTCGAACGAATGCTGGTGATCATGACGTTTAGCAAAGAACTTATGGGGGTAGCACTCTCTGTCGAACAACTTCTGTAGATGCCAGAGACACATCTAGGATCAAGCCGAACGAGATGGCCACCATGTCAACTCATGGAAATATTTAATTTGGCTGCAGGAACATCATTCTCACCATTCTGTGCGTGAGATACCCTATCCAGCGAAGCGTGTTTGCATAGTAACGCTGTCGTCATTTTAGAAAATTGCAATTCCAGCTACATGCGTGTTTGACAGCACTAGATAAAGCACCGATACCTGTGGGTTAACCATCGCGAATTTAGGCGTGAGCTCATGTAGGGTAGTGTCTGCTGAATTCATTTTAGAATTGTTGCGCTGAATATCACCCAGCCTTTCCGTTTCGCTTCTGTGTCCCATCCGCAGTCATCTCAACGTATATTATTCGCCTTGGATTGAAGTTCGTGGCAACAATCCTATTGGAAAAAATGCAATGTAAAATTCATTGGTATTTTTACATTACAACATTTCCATCAGTGGGATTCACGGATTTTCTCGGTGAGACTTATCACTTGACGTTGTTCAATTATGCACATCAGAGGTCTTTCAGGATGTGCAAGCGTTGTAAAGAATTTATGCTTAGCGCAGAAAGGATGCATGCGCATTGATTCAACCATCACAACTTTGGCCAAGGCAAGCAACATTTTTTAACGAAATAAAATCGACTGTCCTGAGACATAGGTGGAAAGAAGCACCACGAAGGATCGCTCAGGCTCCGAATATCATAATAAAAATCAGAGAGTCGGAGGTAATTTTCAGTATTGCAAAAAATCCCAAAATCATTTACGGAATGGGATTGTTGTCGGTTCACAGAGACGCTCGGATGCGGAACTAATCAACGATTATATGATATTGACCATAGACACAGATCCCGAATTTTAAATACATCGTGGTAGTAGAATAATGTGTACATTCGATGATACAGTCTAACTATCCCTTCTCGCGTTGGCGAGGACAAATGAAATATTATAAGTTATCATGTTCGATCGAAATATACGCTGTCCGCAACAGAGTCCAGTCTCTCCCCAACCTGACCGTACTCACATTTCATACCATTTGCCACGGAACAAATCGACCTTTCACGGCGTGGACAACGGTGTCTTGAGGAAGTTCCTGCCCATTCGATACTTCGATCATTTCAGGCGTCATGATCGCATATACCAGATTCGAAAACGTCAGGGTACCACCTTGACCAACGACTATGGAGTGTATGCCAAGCGCGACGCAGATGGATGTGACGAGCAACGCCGACCCGTACACCGCAAATAGCCGCACGCGATCGTACACGTAAACCGCGGACTCGTTCATACAATGACCGTCGGGGACTCGCGATAGAGTGGAGGTGGCATTGTCGTCGGCGACGCTTCCTGCCAACAAGCTCATGCTCATGTGTTGCATCAACATTGGCAAGGTGGCGACGAAATTGGGGGTAATAGAGCAAAAATTTCCAGTGAATGAAGGCTCGGCACATGGAATCCAACCTGTATATGCCACGAAGGTATTGGTGTTGATGGAGTATTTTGGAATATCGAGCTCGAATGAATTTCCCTTTGAAATTAATTCAACGTACCCAGACAAGAACTGCCCGAATGTCTGCCCGATGTCCAAATAAGCGCGGGTTACGTTGTTTCCGGACTTAGGAGTTGGAGCGTAAAACGGTACAATGTCCATTTCAGCTGTGATGCTGGTGCCGTTGCGGTGGTCGATATCGGCTTTGTATGTTGCATTTTGCAAAGTACACATAATGATCTGTGGGTCGCTAAAAGAGTCTCCCCTAACAGGGTCTCCTGTCCGCGACATCATGAATATGTCGTAATACCCTGATACTGGATTTGGTACAAGTGTCCCATTCCAGATTGTTATGCGGTCGACTGTGTCGGGATGAAAGGGGGAAGAGGTTATATTGACCTCTTGACACGCCAGAGCCGGTGCAAAGTAAGTCACGTTGTATGTGCAATTCGAGCAAGGACTGGATGTGGGCAGCATGGCTGATTGGGTTAAGAGAATATGGGTAGCTAAATTCGAGAGTGCGGTAGATGGGAAGGAAGTGAATGCGTTGGAGAAGTCAACAGTCGTGATGTCACAGGGTTCAGAGAGTGGAAGCACTGAAATTGACAGTGAAGGAGGGGCGAACGTAGATAGGACCCCACCTAGGCTGAGGGATAGAACGGCTACGACAGCGATCCCCGGTGCACGACGCAGGGCTGTCCAAGTGTAAAATGCCGATGTGATGCTGAAAACGTAGTCCATCTCGTGCAATGTGAAGTGACGTTTGTGAACAACATGCCAGAAGCGTTGGACCAGCGCGCCGCCGATTGCGAGAGTAAAGAAGAGTTGTACGATCCAGGAAATCGCATTTCCAACTGTGAGTGCCCACATCGGTCCGACGGAGATCGGTCCGATTTTGAGCGATACTGCGAACGTCAGATGGTGGGATATGGCCTCATACATAAAGTGATGACCAAGCGCAAATAAGGTCCCCATGGCGGTGTATGATAAAAGCGTGAGCACCGTAGACTTCTTCCATTCCTTATTGTCACCGCGACCAACATCTGTTCATGAGTAGAGTTCGTCAACTTTTCAAGAGAAATAGAAACGAAATAACGAAATAGCACATACCATGCGTTGAAGACTTGGGAGACATGAGGAACTGGGTCTCGGTTGCTGGTGGGGTTAGCTCTGTTCAAGTTTTGCGATGAGTCGCGCGAAAGGCCACAAGTCAACGTTCTTTGACGAACCGCCAGGCATCTCAGGTTTTGTGGAGCTGATGGTCTCAGATAGGGTCTCGTTGCTGCCTATGTGTGTGTGTATACCTCCGCCGACTCGCCCTAGAGTATCTAGTGATCATATGAATGTGTTGCACGAGAACGATGATAAGTGGAGTCCTACCATTTCTGCGAGTTGCGAGCGAACCGTCGTTGCTCTGCGACATGGTGGTAGCTGAGCCGTGAGTTCAACCACGCGGAAGCATGTGTGTATAAACGGGACTCTGCGGCGGTGCCTCTGTAGGTGTTGGTTGTCCAGTGTTTAATAAGGACCCACACCCGGGCATGCACGGCACAGCCTGTACATCACCGCCATTCCGAGTCAGCCAATGCGCACACCGGATCCTGCACCGTTTGAATAAGCTGAAAGCCAACACTAAGGTTGGCGTGCTGGCACTGAGGACTGGAAAGAGGCGTCGTCGGCATTTGCGGGGTCGGGAAGACCGGCACACGCTTCGCCGTTTGCCGAGCAAAGCACCTTGCTACCTTCGCTGGGCGTCCAGCAATCTCTTTCGCCGTTCAACCTACAGTTTGGTTGGTAAGTACTGATCTCTGGGAGTGAACCTTTTGGAGTCTTCGTGGGACGAATTGGACCCAACGGACCATACGATATGAAGCTCCATCGCGTGCGCCCGTGTCTTCTTTCTCGTTAGCGAGTTACATGGCATGACCATTCCGTGGTTTTCGTACCCGTCGTTTTCGTAGTACCTCGTGAGCTTTACGTCCAGTGAGGTGATCAGCGCCATGTCGTGGATCACCCACGTTGAATGGCGATACAACACTGTAGACTTGCATAACTTAGACGTGCGGCGACGCCTACGATGTCGTGTGAGCCAGAGGCTACATATTTCCAATGTGGGACGAGAAGCGGGGGTGCTCCAGGCGCGGTGTTGGCTCTTTTCCAGCATTTTCACTCCATTAAATGCTGACAAATTGGACAGCCTCGGACGACACCTTAAACACGAACGAGTTGTCTATAATCGCCGCAATGTGAGACTTGGTGATATTCAGTGTCAAATAGTGTGTGTCGAAGCATGTAAGCTGACGTAGAAAATATAATTCGGATTTGTATAAAATGAAACAGAAAGTCGTCGAGGAACTGCTGAACGATCCCGAAGAAAAAAACAGATCTGAAGGTATCCTGGTATTTATATAATTATATGTTTTCTATCTCGGTAATAATTCGTCCACTACCATGGGAAAGAAGACATAATGTGATATAGCAGATGCAACGACGCACTGCATACGAAGAAAATGTAGCTGGCGAGCGAATCACAAGGGTATCGCCGAGGCTAAAGGATATGTTGATGTCCGCAATAGCCTTCGACGACCACTGGAGAGCATTGGATTCAAATTTCAGGGGTCTCAAAATTCCACAAATATTACAGCAGAATACCACCCCGGAAAAAACCACAAAGAGGATCCATACTTGTCGATAATAGAGAGTACACCGTCCATGCGGGATACGAGTTATAAAACAAGTGCTCTTCCGTTGATAATAGATTATGATTTGAATGTTCATGGGGGTATATTTGATCCCATCTCGTGTTGGCTGGATTCGCGAAGATATCTCCTACCAAACTATCAAATAATATTCATTATTATAGTTGCACGAAAACATACCAAGCTTGGAATAGACCCCTGCCCACCGTAACTTGGCAATAGTCCCATGTCATAAGATTTTCCCAGGAACAAACCGTCCCCTCACGGCATGAATGACGGTATCTTGAGGAAGTTTCCGCCCATTCGACATTTCCATCATTTCCGGGCTCATGATCGCGTATACCAAGTCTGAAAACTTCAAGGTACTACCTCGATTACCCACTATAGAGTGGATGCCCAAAGCCACGCATAATGATGTGACGAGTAGTGCCGCCCCGTACAAGGAAAGTAACCTGGCGCGATTGTAGACGTAAACTGGAGACTCGTTCAAACAGCGACCGTCGGGTAAAGGCGAGAAACTGGAGGCATTATCTTGTGCGACACTTCTTGCCAGCAAGCTCATGCCCATGTTTTGCATCAAGGTCGGCAAGGTGGTGAGGAGATCGATATTCCTCGTGCAATTGGGAGGGATACAAGTGACCCAATCTGTGTAACTCACAAAAGTCTGGTGGATCAAGACCCCCTGCTCTATATCCAAGTTACCAGACAGGAGTTTGAAAAAAGACTGCCCGATGGACGAATAAGCGGCTGTGAGGTTTGATGAGGTAGTAGCGTTGTAATGAAATGGTACAAGGTCCATTTCAGCAGTGACACTGGTGCCGTTACGGTGATCGATCGTCACTTGGTATGAAGCATTTTGCAAAGTGCACAGGATTATTTGCGGGTTGATGATATATTCAACTTCACTTTCTCCAGTGAGTCCATTTGCTAATTTCGACCACACGAAAATTTCAGGAAACTGGGATACTTGATTTGATGAAATTGTCGCATTCCAGAGCACTGTATGGCCCTCTGTATCAGGATTAAAGGGAGACGACACCATATCGATCTCTTTACATGTCAGAGCCGGTGCAAAGTAATCCACTTTGTACGTGCAATTGGAGCAAGGACTGGATGTCGGTACCATGGGTGACTGGGATAGGAGAACATGGGCAGCTAAATTTTCGAGTGATATCGAGGACACGGGAAGAGAGAAGTCCACAGTCATGATGTCACATGGTTGAGAGAGTGGAAGTATGGAAATTGCGAGTGAAGCAGGGACGAATGTAGATATGACACCACCGATGCCGAGGGATATGGTGGCGACGACAGCGAACCCAGTTGCCCGACACAGAGCTGTTCTCGTGTAAAATGCCGATGTGATGCTAAAGATGCGATCCATCTCGCGCAACGTAAAATGGCGCATGTGTAGAAGGTTCCAGAATAGTTGGACGAGTGCGCCTGAGATTGCGAGCGTATAGAAGAGTTGTACGAGCCATGAAAGCCCGTTCCCAAGTGTGAGTGCCCACATTGGTCCGATTGTAAACCGACCAATTTCGAGCGAGACCGCGGGTGTCGGGTGGTGGGATAAGGTTTCGTAGAGAATGTGATGGACAAGCGCGATGATGGTCCCGATTGCGGTATACAACAAAAGTATTTCTACCGTAGATTTCTTCCATTCCGTATCTTCGCCATGGTAAGAATCTGCCCATGTAATATCACCTGTTAGCCCATACAGGAGATTTGAGAGAGATATGAGTGACCTGCGCCATGCGTGGACGATGTGGGCGTAATGAAGAAATGAGTCTCGCTTGCAGCTGGGGTTAGGTCTATTCAACTGTTGCAATCAGTCAAGGGAAAGGTCGGAAATCAGGAGTGCGCACCGTTTTTTGACGATTCGGCGAGTATCTCAAGCCGTTTTGCGTCGATCGTCTCCAATAAGGTCTCGTCGCTGCCGCCATGCGCGTGTAGCTCCCCCCGGACACGTCGTTTGCACCCTGGTGAAGATATGGGTTTTTGCCGAGGATACGATCACAGATTGACTTACCACTGCACTGCACGCTGGTGAGGGTCAAAGTGGTTGAATCGTTGTAGCTCTCCGTCATGGTAGGAGTTGCGTTGCGGTCGTTCAGCGTCGTGGCATGCCAGTTGGTGTAAACGTGATGCGGACATTGCGGCGGTGCATTTGTGGGTGCTCTATGGTCATTGATCATCTAGAAGTTCATGTGCGCCCATACGCCCACACGGGCACTGAATCACGTCCACGGCTAACATTCAGACGGACACGCCACTGGCAGTTGTGTGCTTCAAGTTCCGAGAGCCTTCTAAGGCAAAATATCGAACGTAAAAGCGTCGGTACCAAGCGTGGAACAATGGAAAGGTCAGAAACAGCAAGAGAATGTTGTCGTCGTTGTTGGATAAGGCAACTGCCATTTTTCCCATTTCTCGATTTGGGTGTGCAATCCGGGGTCCTCGACACCTCGTATAGACAGAGATTTTGAAATGTGCGAAAGAAAATTATTTATAATCTCAGGACACTGCGTTCTGGTGGCGAGAATTCGATTCTTGGATGCACAATAGGTTCGCTGAGAGGCTGTGAGATGGAGCTGCTCAACAATTGCAGACTACTTATGATTTCCGGTCTAACTTGCGCCCGCCCAGAGAGTCTATGGTATCCAAGGGACATTCGATCGTTCCCGCGCTGAGCGAATGCGCGATGACATCTCTAACCGAAGCATCCAATAATATATACATTGTCAATGTCGACCAAACCATCTCAGTCAGCGATAGATCCCTTTCCCGTCCACTTCATCCTGAGTATAGCCAAATTCGTACAATTTACCCTGGAACGAATCGTCCCCTCACAGCGTGAATGACGGTGTCCTCAGGAAGTTCCTGTCCATTAGATATCTCGATCATTTCAGGCGTCAGAATCGCGTAGACCAGATTCGAAAATTTCAAATTGCTACCTTCACCAGCCATCACCGAGTGGATGCCGAAGGCGACGCAGATAGATGTGACGAATAGTGCGGACCCGTACACCGCAAGCAGCCGCACGCGATTGTAGACGTAAACCAGCGATTCATTCAGACAATGACCGTCGGGGACTCGCGAGAGACTGGAGGTGGTATTATCGATTGTAACGCTTCCGGCCAATAAGCTCGCACCCAGGTACTGCATCAAGATCGGCAAGGAGGTGAGCAGATCGATGTTTCTGGTGCAATTGCCATGCACGCCTGGGTCACATGTAATCCAACCTGTGTATGCCACAAAGGAGTTTTTGTTGATGATGTAACTGAGATAATCATCGCCCAACGTGATATCCCGGTTTTGAACTAATTCCACGGAACCAGACATGAATTCTTCGAAAGCTTGCCCAATTCCTATATAGGCGAATGTAATGTTAGCTTGTTGTCCTGGATCTGTGTCGCTGAGAAATGGGACTATGTCCACTTCAGCAGTAACACTGGTGCCGTTGCGGTGATCGATGGTAACATGGTATGAGGCGTTCTGCAAGGAGCAGGTGATGATCTGCGGGCTACTGAACACCCCAGTGTAAATCCCAGTCGCATTTCCGGTCCGCGACAAGATATGTATAACTCCGGTTAGTCCTAACTCAGTTGTCCCATTCCAGAGCACTACGTGGTCATCTGGATCGGGATTAAAGGGGGACGCGGCCATATCGATCTCCTCACACGCCAAGCCCGGTGCAAAGTAAGTGACGTTGTACGTGCAATTGGAGCAAGGACTGGATGCGGGGGGCATAATCGACTGCGTTAGGAGAACATGGGTAACCAAATTTGAGAGTGCGTTCGTAGTGGAGCTAACGGAGGCTAAGGTGAAGTCCACAGTCATGATGTCACAGGGTTGGGAGAGTGGAAGTACGGAAATTGCCAGTGAAGGAGGGGCAAACGTAGATACGACACCCCCTATCCCCATGGATATCACGGCTACGATAGCCAGTCCAGTCGCCCGACGCAGAGCTGTTCTGGTGTAAAACGCTGATGTGATGCTAAAGACACGATCCATCTCACGCAGCGTGAAATGGCGCGTGTGTAAAAGATGCCAGAATAACTGGACAAGTGCGCCGCCGATTGCGAGTGTATAGAACAATTGTACAAGCCACGCAAGGCCGTTCCCAAGTGTGAGTGCCCACGTTGGTCCGATTTTGAATGGTCCGATTTGGATCGATACTGCGAGCGTCGGATGGTGGGATAATGCCTCGTAAAGAAAATGATGAGCAAGTGCGAACAAGGTCCCGATGGCCGTATACAACATAAGCATGAGCATCGTAGATCTCTTCCATTTTTCGTCTGCGCCGTGGTGAGAACCTGAGCATAATATATGGCCCGTAAGTTCATGATGGAGATGAAAGAACGAAAAGGGATGACCTGTGCCGAGCGTGGATGAGGTGGGCGAAATGAGGGAATGAGTCTCGCTTGCGTGTGGGGCTGGCTCTATTTAAGTTGTTCGATAAGTGGGGATTATGGCCAGAATTCAAGCCAATGTACCATTCTTTGGGAATTCGTCTAGTACCTGAGGTCTCGTCGAGCCGATGGTCTCGGATAAGGTCTCGTCGCTGCCACCTTGCGCGTATTGCTCGCCGCCGATACGTCTTAGGCTGGCTAGCAACGGAATGAGCTCATTTACAGGAAAGAATGGACAGAGTGTGACTTACCACCGCTGTGGACGCTGCTGAAGGTCGGGGTTGGAGAGTGGTTGCCGTGCTCTGACATCGCAGACCGTGAACAGAGACCATTCAACCGGTGGCAGACCTGAGATATATAAATGTAATGCAGAAGCCACGGTGGTTCTTTCGTTGGAGATTCGTAGTCGATATGTAACAAGCACCCACATGCGCACACAGGCACTATAGCTTGGCTAACACGACCAGACGAGCGCAGTTGGCAGCATGCTTCCGGGAGCCTACTAAACATGCTCACTGTTTGCACGTCGTGTCGGAACTGAATGTTTACTCACTGGATTGTACGAGGACGGCAAGGGTTTGTAGCAGCTTAGCTAGCTTGTGACCTGGATGTTGGCAATCGAAGTTTATGTTCCCGATTGGGTGGGCTATCCGGGGTCCTCCTCTTTGCTCGTGGCATCAGTCCAGTCCCCCATACCCAGCCGCGCAAGCAGAATTGCATTACAGTAGGGCCTCACTTCGGCAACTACGGGGTACAAGACATCTGATTTATACATCACACTCACGGTAGACGGATTACAAGACGATCAAAAAAATTGGCGCATACGCAGCACGGCGTCACATGCTTCATGCTCTCATTGAAATCAAAATAGTGTTGGCAAAATGCCACCTCATGGGTTCATTTCTCGTCCGCCATTTCGAGGATCCAAAGAAAATAGAAACTGAATCAGACTGTACGTGGTCAATGAGCAGTTTTTGGCGAGGGATTAATGTGGATGAGTTGAATCGTGCGCACTACCGCATGCGATACTCGCTAGGTTCAGGATCTCTGCGAGAATTTGGCACATACCACGAACAGCCGTGAGCGACCTGTATAGAATTTCTAGGAGTGACGATGCAAGTAAACCCGTTGATTCCCGACGGAAGGTAACCTGTCGCGACCCTGTAAACACCAGGCTTCATGAAGGGGTTCAACGCCTTCGCGCAAGGCTGGAGAACCGACTCCAACATCGCACTGGCCTTGCAACACCCCACAAGTGTATCGATATGCATATCTGTGACGGCCGAACGCAGGATGACTGGATAATTCCCATCATCATCGGCCAGACATTGCCTATTGAACTCTGTCACGCCGAAAGGAATTGCGAGCGCGCGGGAAATTGGGACAATCTGGTGCCACTGTCTGTGAGCTGATATCCCGGAGTTTAGTCCAATGAGTGCGTCGGGGAACGGATAAGGGTGATCGGACAGTAATGGAGTCGGATCCCAGAAAGGGCCAGTTTTGTCGAGACGGATACGGAGAGTTCCAGAGCCGTGTTCTGCGGGGGCAGTGTATTCAAAGACGTATTCTTTGGATGCTAGGGCAGGAGGTTTCGCAAGAGTTGTAAGTTGGTATGCACGTTGTCCGAACATGATCAGTTCAATATCCGTATTTGGTAGCAAAAGTGCCAATTCGCCAAAGCTAAGGAAATTCACAAAGGTCCGTTGTTAATATACCGCGTTGGGTTGAGCAGTTTACACGGGTATACATTCCAATTCTTGCTAGGAATATTCAAAACAAATAAGATCACGGGTGGCAGCCAAAAATTAATGACGCATTACCTGTACACCAATATAGTAAAGAACCAATTTCCTCCGAGATTCTGGGACATCCTCAGGCACGAAACCCAAGAGAAACAACAGTCGATAGACCGACAACGGCCAATGCAGAAGAAGTGCCGCCGGAGACTTCAGAGGTATACCACGCCATTCATAATAGCTTCTCCAATTATGTTCGAAAATTGGAGGGTACTTTGCCTTTATGCGCTCTGGGAACGACAGGAAGGGAATTTCGTCGATTGGGAGAATCCATCCAGTTGCGTCGTTAAGGTGTTCGTCCGAGAGTAATTTTTTTGCCAGCATATCCAATATCCTTGAATGAATACGCGGGACGTCCGAGCCCTTGAGCCCACCAACCGCTTCCATCGCCCCCATAAACATCGCGAATTGCAAGAGCAAACCAGAGAAGAAATTTGCCATCGGGTTCAACCTTCGCCCATGGAAACTGCAGAAATACCGCCGTAACCTCCGGAGACTCTTTCATGAATTCCTGCAGTTGTGGCGGCCGTGTAAGTGTCTGTAGGTTCAAGAATGAAAGGGATCATGAAAACGCACCTTCAGCGCAGTGCATTGATATTTATGGCCTTTTTGTTCTTCAATCACACCATCTTCTTCGATGCGCTGCGTGTTCCATCGATCTTTCTGACAGGATTTGCTGCAATATATAGTGTCCTTACAGACAGAACAACGGAGAGGCTGAGGGAATGAAACCGGATGTGTAGTAAAACGAATGCGAGAATGCCAACTCGTACCGTTTTTGCCGGCTTCCTGCAATTATAACATTCGAACGAACCCCCAGGAAAATTAATCCCCACCCATACTTTCAATAGCTCCCGAACTATCTCGCAGAGCTTGTCTTGATAGTCGTCGCCGGTGCCGACCTTGTCCATTCTAAGGATGTTGGAAAAGCCAGAAGATACCAGTAGACTTGTCCTGTGAGATGGTAAGACCTGCGGCGCTGGAGGGTTCAGGTCCTTCAGAACAGATCTGCGAGGCTTTACCAGAAAGGCCCCGGGGCTGGGAACGCAGTCCGTGGACAATGTTCATGGACGATGTTCATGGACTGTTCCGTCCAAAAATAGCGTGCCACACACTGCCGGTGATCCGGTGACCTGATCAAGACATACCGCCGCAATTACCCGACTTTTGATAAACATTATCCGCGGACGATGTCCATGAACATTGTCCATGAACGCGTCCACGGACGATGCTACCCGCGAACACCGGGCCTTATCAGATACGCGAAGCCGCCGGCAGTCTGGCGGGATGCATATTATGCGCCGATGCACAGTAGCGCTCAGGCTGTTAACGCGCCTCCCTTGCAATGATACATTGTGTATAATAGATACAGTATAATTATTAACAACCTAAGATGCAACTTCAAGCTCAACACACGCAACAACGCAGTCTCCTCACTCAAGTGACCGTTATGGATAGTGTCTGCCCTAATGCGGCACCCGCGAGCCACGTTGCGACAGTGCCACTCGGGAGGATTCGGGAGCTGTGCTCTTCACGGGAGCTGTGGTCAGTCAGGGTTATTCCGTACAATCTATTAATATTAAGGTACTGTCCGTGGACATTTTCCGTGGACATTGTCCATGGACTGCCTTCCCAGCCCCCAGGCTGTTCTCGGCTTTACTGAGCTTCACCTGAGGGCGAGGAAAGGCGATCAAACACGTGGTTTGCTATGACTCGGATGTGGCGATGTGACGCAGATGTTGGTAAGCTGTCACGGTCGCTCTTGCAAAGGATTGCGCCCGCTGACTGAATTTAGGTGCTTCGAGTTCATTTCGGGTAGGATTTCTTGTTTATTAAGCCACGTCCCATGTTTGGCCCGAAACGCAACAGTTGAATAGCTTGACATTCGTCATATCTTGCCCAGCTGGATCGCCTTTGTCTGGCGGACGTTGGGATCGTATTATTTTTCATTGAGATCAAATGTGTTGGCGTGTGCAGTGCAATACGGCACGCTCAGTAGATGTCTGGCAGTCCTCGGTGGTTTGGGTGAACGAATCACTCTTCAACAACTTATCAAATCATTGAAGGCGTCGATTTTGGTGAAGTTATACGATAAGTAATGCAGTAATTGAACTGTCATCATCGCATATTCAGCTAACATGCACAATAATCATCTCTGAGAATTCTCATTACAAAGTCTTTGTGACGCTGTATTGTAAACAGATTTCTGGGTAAGTTTGTTATGTACCCTCTTCCAGAACATAACCCCTACGTATCAATTAAGCATCGGCTTCTGGCCACGACTCGAAGTTACAAGACATCAATAACAGCACTGTAAGAAAGACACGAGTTCCGATTGAGTTCAACACGGTCATTGGATTATGTGACGTACTTTGCAAATCTTTCAGCGCACCATTCGATGAAACTCCCAAGAAATGGAAACCTTACTCTGACTGTGCGCATTATTTGTTACCATGAATTCGCAACACAATCGACAACTCTTTCAGAGGGACTGCATCAATCAGAGTCCGACGAGTCGTCTGAACTATCAGAATCTGACGAGTCATACGAACTGCAGCATATTATACGCGTTAGGTTGACGACCGCTCTAAAATCATCGCACGTACCAAGAACATCCCCAAATGGCTTGTCCTGTCAGACGAGGAGTGATGACGGAAGTAAAGCCATTGATTCCCGATGGAAGGTAGGACGTCGGATCCTTCATAGCGCCGGGTTTCATGAAGGGATTCAACGCCTTCTCAAAAGGCCGGTGAAGCGCTTCCAACATCACTCTAGCCTTGTAACACCCTGAACGATGTTGGGTACGTATATCGCTGGCCGCGGAATGCACCATCGGCACAGTGTTGCCTTCGTCGTCGGCCAAACACTGTCTATTGAAATCTGTGACGCCGAAAGGAATTTTGAGCGTGCGTGAGATTGAGAGGACTGGCCGCCATTGTTCATGACATGATATCCCAGCGTTTAGTCCTATCAATGCATCGGGATATGGATAAGGGCGATCGGAGAGCAAGGTTGTAGGGTCCCAGAAAGGACCGGTTTTGTCGAGACGGATACGGAGAGTTCCTGAGCCATATTCAGGAGGCGCTGTGTAAGTGAAGACATAGTCTCCCGATGCCAGAGAAGGAGGTTTGGCCAGAGTAGTAAGTTGGTACGCTCTTTGTCCGAACAGGATGAGTTCAACATCCGTGTTTGGTAAGAGGACTGCCAATTCGCCAAAGCTAACGAGTTGAGAAGGAGCGATTGTTAGTATGGCGCATTGAGACGAGCGAATTGATGACGTACATGGGTATGCAGTCTAATTCTTGCTGTGAATTTTACAAACGAATGAGATCATAGGTGGCGGCGTAAGAAAAGATGCTTTACCTGTACTCCGATGTAGTAAAGGACCAACCTCCCGCGAGAAACGGGAATGGTCTGAGGCACGAGTCCCATGAGAAACAACAGCCGATAGACTGACAATGGCCAATGCAGGAGGAGCGAGGCCGGCGACGAAAGAGGTAGGCCGCGCCATTCATAGTAGCTTTTCCAGTTATGTTCGAAATTGGGAGGATATTCGAGCGACTTTTTGTTTGGGGACAACAAGAAAGGCACCTCGTCGCGCGGAAGACTCCATCTGGAATGGTCGCTGAGGTGGTGTTCATCCAAAAGCAATTTTTGACCAGCATTTCCAATTTCGTGGAATGAATATGTGCGCCGTCCAATTCCCTGAGCCCACCAGCCATTACCACCCGTCCCAAAAAGGTCGCGCGTCGCAAGAGCAAACCAAAGAAGAAAATAGCCCTCGGGTTCGAGTTTTGCCCAGGGAAACTGCAAAAAGACAGCCATAACTTCCGTAGATTCTTTCATGAATTCCTGTAGTTACACAGGCCGTGTAGGAATTGGGATTCAAAGAAAAAGAGCATTAAAACCTACCTTCAGCCCAGCACAATGATATCTGTGACCCTTCTGAACAGTACCCCCTTCAACAAGCTTCGTATTCCAAGCGTCTTTCTGACAGGATTTGCTACAATATTTAATAGCCTTGCATGCAGAACATCGAAGAGGCTGGGTAAAATAACGTAGGTGCTTAGCTGGACGAGCAAATCCCAACTTTGAAACTCGTACCGTTTCTGTCAGTTTCTCGCAATTGAAACATTTTGCCGAAGTTCCAGGAAACTCGAAACCCTCCTTTTCTCGTAAAAGTTTCCGAGTAATTTCACAGAGATCGTCTTGGTAGCTGGGACAGATTTCGTCCACTGGCATTGCAGGGGAGGTCGGAAAGTTAGGAAAGTTTTGAAGAAGGAGAGAAGCCTCGGAAGCGCGTCCTGTCACTTAACAGTCACAGTCACATTTTTAGCCCTCATCCCGCCTCCGGTATGAACTTGGTAGTGTAGGGCCGATGCGATGCACAGCCGGACGATTCCTTTTTTTTGTTCTGAAATGCAAAAGGGACAGTTGTTCAACTATTTATGAATGCATATATGTCTTTAAAACCCACCCACCCTCCTACTACATACACTCTGATGGAATCATTTTTTCAATTTATGATAAATCAGTGTAACAGCATTTCTACCATCAGCAAAGTTCAGATCTCTTGATGAAATATCTTTCAGTTTACCTTTAAATTCACATAATGCTCCAGTTCTCATTCCATCATTGAACCAGACATCCCCATTATTGTCAATAACTTGGCTTGTAAAGTGATAACTTCCATGATATATCACTCCTGCTAGCTTTAGAATGCTTGATTGTCCGGTTAAACTAGTCAACTTAATTTTATCATTTATTGCAGCATTTTGATTGGAAATGATAATTGCCAACAGATCAGGTACCCTTTTAAACTGTATTTCTTGCATTTTATGTTGATTACAAAGTGAGCATGATCCCTGTGATTGCCCATGAATGTAATGATTAATTAATTCCTGTGTAGAATGTACTTCAAATGATATATATTGATTTATAACACATGAACGCAATTTCTTCTCAGTTCTAGACTGACACCCTGCACAGATTAAGATTCGCTTGCCAATTGACCTATTTGGACGAAACAGATGTTCAACCAGATTTGAAATATTTGTACCATTTCTTCCTTTTGGAAACTTTTGCATATTAAAATGATGGATGCTATCCCTTATTCTATCTCTTCCTTGCTCTGGAGTATAGATTTCATTGTCAATATCTTGAAATATGTCATTTAATTCCTCTAAAATTTCTATCTTCTTTGCAAATTTTTCAAAACTTTTTGGATATTCTGAATGCAGATTTTTCAAAATTGTAAATAAAGAATCATAAGCACAGCTCCAATTAAGGCTGTCCCATTTAAATCCTTGTGGCATTCTGCAAAATGCAGAAGCAGTATTTGCTGTATTGTTAACTTCATCTTCAGTAACATTACTGGGTGTTGAAATGTGAGGAGCAATGCATATCTTCTTTAATACTTTATCAGTATCAATCTCATCTTCTGCCTTTCTTTTCAATAGACTATCTTGAGTAATTTTCAAAGAATTTGCATTAAGGTTGCTTTGAATCACATTATTTGAAGAACTCATACTATTTTCAGTGTGTGATAATTTCTGCTTTTTGATAGGTTGAATATCAGTTGTATTTTTGGATGATGTTGTTTTTTTAATTATTTTCCATTCTAAATCAGCTGTTTCTGGCATTTCAAAAGGATCATGGTCTGTCCATTTAATAGCATTATGAACATTTTCTGGAACATAACTTACTCCTTTCCATTTTTGAAACTGTCTTACAAGTGTATTTCGACGATGACTATTAACCTCTGAATGCAATTTACCTTCATACCTGAGCTTTGTGATTTCATCTAATATTTCTAAAGTTCTGTATTCAAGTCTCAATGCACCTGATGCACGGCCTTGTATTTTACTGCTATCAAATCCTTGAATAATAATTGTTCCATTAGCTGTTGAACCTCTTGATAGACATGTATAATATGATTGATGATTTGTGCAGTTATTTAAATCCATAACATTGTATGGACGTGTTCTTCCCTGACATGCATAGTCTGTCATAGCAAAATTGGGCAAAACTGGAACTTGTTCTCTAGAAATTGGTATTTTGCTATCATTAGGTAACTGACATTTTATATTCAGTTTATTCCTAGAGATGGGAACCACATTTAAAGGAAGATCTTCAACTTGCACATCTCTTGGAGGATTCACAAGTTTGACAAACAGTGTATCTAAAACTTGTTTGTCATATTCAGTCCTATGTGCATTCCATCCAACAACAACTGCCTCTGCTCCATTTGTAACACAACACTCAGTAGCTTCATTTTTTTTAATCATGATAGGCATGCCAAGACAGAGACTCAGTATTCCCGCATGGTTTTCTGTAGTACTATGAGGTAAGTTCCATAATCGTTCTTGTTCTTGAATTGTAAATGTGTCACCTTTTCTTTTTATGTCTTTTACTCCTCTGTTTTTTCTTCGAGTAGATTTATCACCACCATCATCTTCCTTTGATGCTTGTTTGTCAATTGAATAAAAGTGATATATTCGTTGTCCAGTTTCTTTTGCAAATCGATGAGCACCAAGTTCGTTAATTTTATCGCGATGGATATTCAGATGTGTAATTACAGGTACATATCGAAAGTCTTTTGAAGCAACATTTGGTCTATTAGGGCCTCTTCTAGCTATTCGTGTTCGCAAAAATGCAATGTCATCATTTGTACAAGCTTTGTAACGCATATTTTCTAATGCTTTACGGAATTTAGTGTCATCTGCAGACTGAGTTTTCTGTCTCATATTTTGTCGAAGAATTACAACTGTTGTAACTTGATGCCATAATGCTTTGCCCATAACAGTCTCTTGACTTTTCACAGATGATCCTTCATAGTGGTGAGTTCCAACATCATGACTGTAGAGTGGCTTTGCATTCATTGCAGGAGGTAACTGACCAAAGTCGCCTGCAAAAATCATATTCATTCCACCAAATGGCTCCTCACATGCATTCATCACTTTGTCTAAACGCTCACTAATAGTATGCATGTCATGACATGAAAGCATAGACACTTCATCAATGAAAATATATTCAACACCTTTAAGTCTTGCTTTAATTTGAGCAAGTGCAGTTGGATTTGATGACCTTGAACTTCCAAAATCTCGCAGACCAAGTGCTGAGTGATATGTGGAACCAGAAACTAAGGCAGCTGCTGATCCTGTTGGTGCTAAGATAATAAATCGATGAGATTCATTTTGTTCATCAAAATATGAAATTAATGATTTAATAACTTGAGATTTTCCAGTTCCACCAACTCCTCCTAGATGCATTTTTAATGTCTCCTTCTGTGGTTGAGAGGCATGATTTGCAACTATTCTGAATGCACGTTCCTGCTCAGTATTTAATGAAAATTTTACAACTGTTTGATCCATTAATTCAGCTGTTTTCTTGTTTTCAACTTTAAATGTACTATGTAGATAAGACTGATCAACAATTTTCACCATTTCTTTGTCAGTTCCATTTGGAACTGGTTCATTAAACTGAATATCTGATGTGCTATGTGTAGAACTGAGTGCTTTCTCTTTTAGCGCCAAAACTGCATTTCTAGCTGCTACTAGTGCATTTTTCCAGTCACGCATTTCCTTTAAATTTGTATTTGGAAGTGGCTCCAAGGGTTTTAGCTTTTCATTATTTAACTGTTCCATACTGTCAAGCCATCCACTGCCTGCCATAACTTGTTCCATTTGAGCCATTTGAGCCAGACGATAAGCTGCCCTTTGACCCAGTGTATTGTCACATATAAGATCCTGATCATATTCCTCAGAAAATAAACCATTAGTAACTTTTAATTCAGTTTCAAGTTCATCAAGTTCATCTAATGTAGCAGAATTTCCCCACTCCATTGATACACCTGTATTTTTGGCTTTTCTCTGTGCAGCATAATCATCTCTGGCATCATTGCATTCATATCGCAAGTGAAAGTAGTCCATAATTTCTTTTTGACGTGCTGTGAATTTATGCATCAGAAAAGATTCATCCCATGATATTTCATTGTTACGTAGATCAAAACCTGTTCTCCATGGTTTGAACAAACTTAACATTGTAGCACAATAGTAATCACGATTTCCTTGATCCTTTCTGGGTGGTTGACCACCAATGAAGTTGGGAACAACAGCAAATTTTTCTTTTACCAATTTAACTTCATGTGTCTTTGATTGTGGATGCTCTGCAGAAAATTGTGTATCATCTACTGAGTAGACGTTCAATTCATCATCTCTTTTTCGCTTTCCATGTGAAATATGTTTATATGCCTTTATAAGATCTTCATCTATTTCATCATTATTTTGCGCTTCTGATATTTCCTCATATTCTGAGTCCTCATCTAAATCTTCTTCTATAAAATTCTTAAGATCTTCACCATTATCTTTAACTTTAAAGCATACATTGAGTTCATGTTCTT
>ML170265.1:0-72789 GCA_004355085.1 Rickenella mellea | reverse complement strand
ATTTTCAAATGACATAAAGTAATATTTTATAACACATAGAGTGATTATTAAGACTAGTATAGCCTTTATTTGTATACAAATAGTATTTAAATGCAGTTTCATATCAATTTACATGCATTGTCTATTGATTTCAACTGATTATAGCTTCCAGAAAGTAAAATAACATGCATCCCTACAAGTTACCCATGGGTACCCATACAGGTGATCCATACTCACGGGTATTTTTTATCTCAAAGCTTGACTTGGATCCCTATGGGTAGACCCTGACAGGATACCCATACCCACAGATCCAAGTCTTGCAAGTATTCCCACGGATCCGGATCCACTCACGGATGAACTCGTGCTCATCTCTAGCCTTTGCCAACTTCAGCTGTGAGGATGTCCATGAGGTCCAACGACGAGTCGGTGTGCATGCGCAGCTTAGCCAGACCATGCCAATGTGCAAGAGTGAAAAGTAATTTCATCACAGCACCATTATGTGGGTCTGGTAAGAGGCCATCAACTGCGGGAATCACACACTAAGATCAAGCATGAGTGGCTCTCTTCCGAGAGAACTGGATAGCAAGATCACCTGAAGAATGTCTTCAAAATTTCTGGCCGCTAATTTCTTCATGCCGGAGACGTTGTTATCAAAATTGCGAATAACGTCACGCCCAAATGTCGGTATTGAACGGAACCTTTGTTGCAACTTTTAGCTGCATACACCTTGCAGAGGGGAGGGAAACGAGGTTACCGGCGGTCTAACTCATCAACTGCATCTTGCCTACTAGTAACTGCGTGAAGAAGGCGGACAATGTGTGTGAAGAGTGACTTCCAAACACCTAGCTCAAATTCGTGCAATAAGTCAACCACCAGCATCTGGTGAAAATCAAAGCCGAACTGGGATAAGCGCTGTGAGAAAGCATTCTATCAACGGCCATCAGAATTTCACCCATATGTTTTGCAGGAAGGAAATGAACACCTCACAACGGTTGGCACTAAAGACTGCTCCTGTAAGAGAGGATTGAGACGTTGACTGTCAACAACATATCCCCTTGCGATGATGTCTCGTGCTTCCTGAACCTTTTGCCGGCGGGATTCATCGTCTCTACGTGCCAAAGTTTGGCGCCGCTTAACATCACCAGGCGTGCCAAGTTTGGGGATGTCCGATTTTTTTATTAAACACCGAGGGCATGGACATTGCCCTTTATCACGAATTGTTGCTATGAGAACCCTGGGTTTTTTTTTAGCATGGAACATGGAACATGAAGCAAGCGAGAGCATACTTCTCCAGATAATCTGCAGAATATGTAAATATTCGAGGGTATATTCGCCTTGTAATCCCATCACTACATTTGACAACCATTCCATGCTCATAGGCACGCAAAAAGTCATCATCCAATAGAATCCGCCACGCCTCATGTATTGTTTCCCGGCGACAATGCGTCATCATACCGCTGGTGGCAGTCCGACCTGTGAATTCTCGAATAAAGTCTTTGGCGCTGTCGGATACCTACATTGTCACATGAGATCATTCCGTGTGATCCAAGCTACAACAGCCACTTGCCGATGGAAAGAAGGCTACGTGATGGCACGTTCCGGACCGAGTTCTTGCGTACTTTGATTGGTTTGCCAGCATCATGTAAAGAGGCCAGATCTTGGCAGTCCCGAAACTTGACAAATGCGTGCTGTCGGACCAGAACATAAGGCCCGCAACGGCGCGTGGTAGGTCACATCCAGGTTCTGGGGGCAGTGCCTGAACTTTGGCGTGCTCATCCAGGAATGCCTGGGACGAATACATCTCCCCATACACACGCTGATCTTGCTGACCGTGAGGTGACCAGATGTACTCGTAAGGCTCATATACAAAGTCTTTCGACGACTCTGGGTTTTCGAGGGCGTTGCGCAGAGTTTCGACTAAAGAACGATAATGAAGGCTTTTGACCTCCAGGCGCTTGGTCTCACCCTCCAATCCATTTCGGCTAATAGGGATTTCAACGAAAACCGACCACTCTTTCCACCCAGCCTGCTTATCATACGGCACATCTTCTTCCAACGATTCGAACTTCTTCTCAATGGATTCCCAGGACTCCTTCTTGAGATCCTCTGGTTGGAATGCCGGATCAGTGATAATAGACGTTAGGTTACGAAGGTCATTCTTAGTTTTGTTCGTTTCGTCCAAGCCGTGGTATTCCGCGAGAGCAAACATAGAGTAGTTGGGATAGGGCCAGAAGATATTTTCGGTAGCATGTGAGGGTAGCTTATCTTCCACAACGACAGCTGAGATATCCTGGAAAACCTCTGGATCTGTTATAGGAAAGCCATTGGTATACCTCCGTTTCAAGCCAAACACGTTTGGTGTAGTGATGAATTCGGCAGGCGGAGGGATTGCAGCTGGCAGCTCAACATCAGTATGCTGTGCTTGGAGGGGGGGTGCAGCGGGTGGTGATGGTGGTGGTGGTGGTAATGGTGGGTTAGCCACCTTTGGAGGCGCAGCCGTGAGGGGAGTGGGAATGGGATCGCGGAAATTCTCTGGAATGCGACGATTGCGAGGAGCAGGGGCTTCAACTCCGTCACTTAAGTTACACGTGTTCAAATCTATGGTGTCGGGAGGAATTTCTGCATGACTGTTCGGAGGGACTTCATCACCACGATCGGCACTGCGAGTCTGGGGTGTGGATGTCGATGAAGTTGCTCCAGTTCGTGCCTGTAAATATGTAAGAAATCACTCTTCGCATGTAGAAACACACTACAATTGCTTACTACTGGGGCAGAGGTGGAACTTGACCTCTCGCTAAGCTTCTGGCGCTTGTTTGTAAGAAGCCTAAAAGGGTTGAGTTTTTGAGTCCCGGACGTCAACTTGCTCAAGGCATTTTCCATATCTGTCTTCGACCGTTTGCAGGACTTGAGGTGTATACTCAGAGATTTTGAATCTTGAGCAAGCCATCGGCATGACGGGCAGCTCAACGGCATTTCTGTTGTTTTCTTGAAGCCGTCACACTTGTTGGTTGAAAAACTGGGTCACGGCTATTGTCACAAAAGGCGTGATGCGTCTGCGCAGTGCGAAGTGGGGTCACACTTTTGTGACAACATCTGTGACCACATACAAACTACTCGCAAAAATTCTAGCAGTGCAACAAATACTTGCATTGAGAAAGTTCCAATATGGCTAGCATAGGTCTTGCAACAAGAGCACATGTACATGACTAAAATGAAGCATGAAATTAGGTCGTAACCTGAGGGACTGCCGTCGACTGTCCGGATCCACCTGCAGGCTGTTCAGCTCCTTCGTTTACAACTCCGTCCTCCGATACGTGACCATTTGCTTCACTGTTTGTGTTCGTGAGCGCCCTGAGTGCTGCGCGTGCTTTCTTAATGGCTGCCAGGACGGTATTCTTTCCCGAACTTGCACCTGCAATCTTAACATGTGCAGGGAACACTCTGCTGTCGAAATATATTATTTCAGCATATAATTGTCATCCATGTTAGATGTAACTCACGTATTCCACCAAAGCAAGAGGCTCTCAAGTTCTTCTGTCTCGTCGGGATCCTCTAAATGGTCAAGCACGTCTGTGTAAAACCTCTCGGTATAAGTCACCATGTCATTACGATTAAACGTCTGCTGATCTGTGAGGGCAAAACGGACCTATTTTATAGTCATTGAGTTGGGCGCGTATCAGGTGAATTCTAATCCTCACCATCATTGCGATGTACGCCAGGGATGCCGGTGTCACAGCCGTCATGCCTCTGAGGCGGGCATTGCCCGGTCGTGTGGCACGATTCTTACTGAAACCTTCTTCTGCTGAGGATGGGGTTGTGAAGACATGCTTATATGCCTAAGAAAGCCGTCAACCGCGCTGTTTAATATACTAGAAGTTATCCTGTACCTTCACCAGAATGCTACTTTTGAAGAATCCTTTCCAGGGCTCCAACGGGTAGTACTTATACCCCTCGTACATAAACATCGGCGTGTCCTCATAGGGGTCAATTTCGCCAGATTTGAGCCCGTCCTGAACTCTGAGGTTGATATGAGCACAATGTTTTGAATAAATCAGGTGAACGGACTTTGGATCCTCCCAATTCATGTTTGCAGGGCACAAGAGAAAACCAGTCCTTGGGTGATTAAAACCCCTCCCTGTTTTCTGCTTCGGCAGTAGTGCAGGTGTGAGTTCCTCATCCGGCTTCATGCGTATCCATTCAACGATATTGATCTTGATCCCCCTCATATCATCGGAGCGTGCAGAACTTCCGCCTTTCTGGAGCTGTAGAAATGTGAGAAGGAGCTATGAACATTGACAAAATACCGCTCTGGTGCTAACCACAGCTCTAATTTCTAATTGGACAGCATCGAGTTCATCTTTGCTGATGCCATTAGCCTTGACTAGCTTTTCCTCAATGGACGGGTGGTACGTGATCAACCTTTGGAAAGCATTTAAAAGGCGCTTTTCCCTGTATGACTGACATTAGCTATGTACACAGATATGATGTTGATGGTACTGACGGCGTATCCAGTTCGGTATCTGGATCATCTTTGAGAAGCGCGGTAAGTTGCGCGCCCTCAATTAACACAACTTGCGGCAAAGTGACCGCCTCGATGGTTCTCGCAAAGTGCTTGCCCACAGCGATCAGTGGGTGAGGGGACTCCTTGCTAGAGGCAGTTTAGTTCGAAGTCCTTGTGAAGGGGAGGACAAATCTTACGCCTTCAGACGCTTGTTCTTAGTTAAGGTCAGGCCTTCCGAGTCCCGTGGACGTTTGCTAGCAACAGGTTGCTCAACATCGTTTCCGTCACTAGACATAGCAGTGTGAGATTGTTGAATGGACTAGTTCAAGTTGGAGGTGGGTGGTGTACAACGACTTGAACATGAGTTAACATAATGCTGGTTCAAGTTGTTTGGAGATCGGAGAGTCAGCAGAAGCTATGTACGGCATTGATGAATGCAATCGCCGCGGCGTGACTATTGTGTCACTCAGTCCTTCCAGTCCTTCCTCCGTGCAGAAGCTCACAGGCTGAAGACTTCAAGTTTTTCCCCCAGATGTACAAAGTGTTTTTTAAGAACGGCGACACTTACTTTTGACGCAACGGCTCTGAGCAACGGGGTGCATCTTGCTTGCTATTCGGCTTCCTTGCTTTGATATTTGCACAGGGCTTTACACACTCTCAGGCTCGACGGGCAACCACCAACACCAGTTATGTCATGCTTCGTAAATCGTTTATCTTTGGCATTGCTAACCACTGTGACCTTCTAGACTAATGAAATTTTTGACATGTCAGCAGAGTAGAAGAGCGGAACCATGGGAGAAAGTCCCATAATCCGACCATCAGAGGAGCGGCCTTCAAGTTATGGAATTTCGCATCCTCATTTTGTGTCAGCTAGCCAACAAGGAAGGTGCGCGAAAGGTGTGTTTAGAGTGTGAGGTCGACGGTATATGTTTATCTTAATTATTGTTGATCCTCAGTCACTGTACGCTGCGCTGAAATGGCAGGAAATGGTGTTACAAAGCTTCCACCCTGATAAATCAGTGGTTCTACTGGTAGCCGATCCTAAAGGTCTCCCAAACACGGTCTCCCAAACACGTTGATCTCGGATGTTCCTCACATACCCAGGAGATGTCCTGGCATACTGCAGACGGAACGTCCAGGGAAGCGGCGCAAGATCGGCCAGTGAGGGAGCTGCGTTACGACACCACCGCTTGACGGCGGTTAACAGCGTTCGGTGCTGGATGTGCAGAACCATCGACGTTCGGTCCAATCCGTATCCAACCCTGTGGTGTTGGAGAAGAGAACTGTTAGGCGTTCGTTCTATGGTGGGTGTTGTAAGCATTTCAAATACCCTCTTTTGCCTTGAATCTCGATGAAATGCCGCCAACAGGGTGATTACCAGCAGCTTACCAGGCTTCCTTTCTGGACCACAATCGCAAGTTAAAAGACGTTGCCATTCCAAATCCCCCTCTTCGCTCTGAACCTATCCCTCCCATGGAACAACACAACGAAGACGTTCTGCCCCAGCAGGAACCGGCCTTACCGCGAGGACTAGTCTGGTCCGCCATTTCTGAAGCGGTGAGTACGAACGGCTGATGCCTTCGCCAGTTGCTGAGGTGGAACTCTTTTGTCAGGGCCTTTGCCTTGCACCGAACGGGGATGGTGTCCATAGGCGCTACCGTCATCCTTCTAGACTTTCTGGGTTTTCCCCGGAACCCGATGATCTCCACAACTCTCATATGCTCATTTGGCTTTACACCTTATACGAGTACGACTCGGTAAGCTAGTCCAGTTGCCCATAAGATTGCAACCAGCCTCTCATCGAGCTCCTGTTGCAAGGTGGGCGAGTTTGGGAGATATACATTGAAACTTATGGCTTTCAACTCGACTAAAATCAAATCACTTGCGCGTTTCACCACATCTCGAAGTGTAGCGGTCGGAGTTTATGAAGGCAGACGCTCTGACCCAGACGCTCCAATTTGGCTTAAAGACGAGCCGAACTTAATTGATCCCCAAGTCCACCTGCGCACAAAGGTGGTCAAGACTTTAATTTCCGCCCTCAACCACGAGGAGAATGCGCATCTGGTAGGCATCGATCTTTAATTCTGGTTACCTCCGTGTTTACTGGTTTGATGGACAGGAGAATAGCATCTATCGGTTTGCCTGGGCCTCGTCTGTAAGCTGCCTCAGTTGCTTCTTTGCGCCGCATCTGCTAATAACTGTCTGAAGCTAAACCTGCAGCCTGACCTGTTCCCACATACCCCGCCTCCGCGAAAGGTTGACCCGCAGAGGAAAGGACGCAAGCGTCGGACGTGTGACGTGCCTCCCACTCACCTTCCCCAACCCCGCTGGCTCTTCGGACCACGACCGTTAAGGCCAACGTACTTGAGCTCTGACGATGAAGTATAGGCGATTGAATTTGAATTAATGGGTAGGAAACCTCGTAAAAAATTCTCTTTCTTGAATGTAGAATATGTCTTGTGTAAAATTCCAGCCAGTTTTCAATCAACAAAACCGAGAATGAGCTCTACACTAAGAAGCGACGGTCGTTATGCAGCTTATTTTAGCACTGGTGCCATCCCTGATTCTCTGTGCCTTTGCGACTTTAATACCAAGAAATTCATGATTTTTAATTCGAACAAAAAAAAGTATTTCAATTCACAAAAAAGCTATGGCTGATATCGCCTGCAACGTCCATTAGGAGGGAATTATGGAAAGTAATGGTTCCCGTGAACAGGACTGCCGTTGTCCACCGGCTCTGACCTGTGGCTTTTCTCACCTTCCGAGCTGGAGCTGAAGCCGGGCGTGTGGATGCTAGAGCCAGTGCCAACCAGGTAACACCCCCCTGCTTCCTCATCCCCTGCTTCCTCATCTCCCCTCCACGATGTAAAATTCGGAAGGATGTGCTCCTCATCGTCCCTCCAGGATACGACCATCGGAAGGAAGTGCTCCGGTGTCAACTCTGATATGGAGCCTACGGATGATTTATCTGAGAACCCATCAGGGTTAAGGGTAATCTCGGGTGGCCACATCCCGCTTTCCATTGTCTGCTCATACCAAATATTCGCATAAGACCAACTTGTTTGGGCAATGGGGGAGAACCTTCTCATTCCAAATATTTCCCTCCAAGCTGTCTCTGGGTGACGAGAAATCGGCACCCACGTGTTGTATACATGGCTGTCGAAAGGAAGCCGGGTGGTCCGTATGTCGGGAGGCCCTGCGCGCGGAATAAAGGACAGGAATGGACAGAAGCCCAAGGTATGATTGTAAGGGTTATAGTCGTTGTCAATGGCCCTAAAGTGCAGAAATTGCGATGCCTGCTCGGCGTAATGCGTGTCTAACAAGGGTGATGAAGGGACATTTGGGAGGTGGGGCGCGTAGGAGTCCTGCCATGGGCGGTAAATCGCAGCATCGAACGTAAAACCGCTCCTAGTTCTGCCCATGGAGCTGATCCTTCCGTGGGTCTCGTAATGAGCCCCTCCTTGCCAATGCTCCGACCCGCTGACGCAGCTGCTCACCACAACCGGAACGATCGGGTGGTAGGTCTTGTTGTAGGTGTATCCGTCGGCGAGAGCCGCCTGTTCCTCTTCTATCTGCCTATCCATGGCCTCAAGGAACATCGCGTGTGCGAGACAAGGAAGTTCTGGGTGCTGATATTCTCTCAGTGGGTCACCTGGGTTGCCGATGTGGTGAACTGCACCGTCTCTGCTGGCCTCCAATGCAACCCCGAGAAATGGCAGGATCCCCTGCTGAGACATAGGTAGCCTGTTCGCACAGTCGGGGCTTTGTGCCGGTGGATTGATGATCGTGCTTCCCGGTGCTGTGAGACGGTTCCAATTTTCCCGGCATTTTACCAGGCCCAAATTTTCGTGATAAGTTTCGTCGTCACCTGTGCTCAAGCAGAATGGGCAGTCTTCAGACGTGCTGATGATGCAAACCTGGCACATTGAGGGTGAGTATGGGACCTGGGAGGCTGTTGTTCAAATTCGGATTCAAGTTCAAATAGTGGGACAGACGTTTCACATTACGACAGGTCTTCACGGCATTGCCGATGCTTTCGTGGGTAATGAGGCTGGCAATTCTAGGTGTTGGGATGGAGTTCAGAGGAACACCTGAGGATTCATGGTTTGCAAGTACGCGGTGTTGAAGACGCGTTCATTCATTAAGAAACCGCATCGAGTAAGATAGCGCATCGCAGAGGATTCACCGTTGAGAATGTCTGAGACCACTGAGACTCGGAACTCAGGGTTGCATGGATGTTGAGGAGCAAATCGTGATCAGCGAGCTGTTGGTGACGCACTTGCCAAAATAGAAACGCTATCTCGAAATGTTACATACACCTAGCAATGCAAATCACTGCTTCTCTACAACGAGCGGGATTTCCCGGTGCATCCTCTGCGTCCCTGGCAGGTCGCCAATTCTTTGTTCAGGATAACCACGGTAGCAATGGCAGCATCAGTTATTGCGAAATGTGTTTGTGCGCCAGCCTGTTGCATTTAGACTTCTTGTTTGAGCTTGCCATGCATTGGATGCTTTTCACATCACGTAGCTTGCATCTGCCTTTGAATCGCATCCGCACTGAGTTGCTCCAGATCATGGCAATTGATATTGAAATTTCTAGCGACTGAATAGGCATGCAAGCCCAACTCTAAATCTCTTTATGAACGAATCCCATAACCTCATCAACGTGCGGCTTGGCATCTAGTAGAAACTTCACCAACTCCTCCTCTTCCCCAAGCATAACATTCCTCTGAGCTCCTGGTACCAACCTTTCCTCCAATTTCTTTAAAGTGGGGAACAGCTTGCCGGCCTTTGCCCACCTCAGATCACCATCCTGCCTATGAGCGCCATCAAACGCAGCCTGGGATACCGTCCTTGGCTTGCTTGGCTTCTTACGGTGTCCTTGATTGATCCATCGGAAAATGCAGATTTGCCATTGATCTTCGCCCCGCGCCTGCTGTCTCCACCACCTTTTCCATGCACCCCAAGTAACTTTCGCAAAAAACCACTCGATTTTCCTCACCCCCTACTTGTACGTTAATTGAAACCCTTGTTTGTATATAATTTTCGAAGGTTACTACCGTCCCAAAGCGTTGTGAACGCCGGCAATGTCGAGTTTCAAACTTGAAAGCGTGCAATGCGTGGCTGACAAATCACTTCGCGCCGCGCACGAATATCACGCCTTTGTGACTTCTGCCGTGACAGCGTGACTCAACTGGGCTCAGACTCCTCCACTTCAGTTCAAGTTGGAGTCTGAGTCGCTGTGCTCGCCGGTCCACTCCTCCGGCCCTCAAATGCCATCAACCCTTCAGGCCAATAATCCCAGTGGAAGCGGAAACGGGATAGGTGCCGCCCAGAGCGGTGATGGAGGGGTAATTTCCGTGCCATCCGAGGCGCTGGCCGCATCTTCAAATTTGCAACCGCAGTTCAACCTTCCAACGGCCAGTTCATCACGAATCACGGATGAACGCCTGTCTCCATCTTTGAGCACGGACTCCGAACCTTCTGCACGGAACGATGGGCTTGTGGCAACTCCTGGGCCAACTTCCGGTGCGTAAGCTCAACTGCATTGAGCATTCATGAAGACGCTGATGCTCCGATCGGGGCCATCTATTCAGACACTATCTCAGTTTCTCTTCCTATTCCCATTGACCAGCCATCTTCATTCCAGCGTCCCACCCCATTGCCTTTAGCCGATTTGGCGAAGACATGTGCGCTCTTTAGAAATGCGACGTTTTACTCCCCCGCTTTCATCACGGACGCTGCACCGTCTGATGACTTCCGCAATGTTTTGAGCTACTTGAGCCAGAAGTTTGACGTTGTTGCCAAACGAGCAGTCGTATCGACGGGGTCAGTGGAGTCTCAGTGCTTGGAAGCAAGACTAGGGTCAGAACGTTCAACCACGACCCATACTCCTTGGAATCTTGCCGTATTTTATCGCTTTCTCGGGGATCGTCTGCTGTGGGCATCGGAGTCCTTTCAGGATGGCCAACCGGCTCTCACGGTCACTCAGATCCCTCACGATGCTTTACCGGCCATGGATCCCCAATGTGCAAAGCACTATGAGGAGATTTTCAATTGGCCGAAGAACGTCAACAAATTTGGCCTTTCTGTGCAGCGCGCCTCATCGTCACACGGGTTTTCCGCCTCTTCCGACAGCCTTCAGGCCATGGGAATTGTTGGGGGTCTGTACGATGCAAGTGAGGGAGCCAGCAAAGCATTGGACTATTATAAGGCCAAAAGAAAGCTTTCCCTTGCTGCGCTGGCAATGCGAGCGATTGCAAAGGCAGGTACAGCCCTTTATCATATGCAAACCAACCTCACCAACAGAACAGGTTGCCGAACGAACGGCTCAGGAGAACGAGAGCGGGAAGGAAGGCGCAGAGGGGAAAGAGGGAGCAACGGAAAGCGATGATTCCAAGAACCCCCTGGTTGCCTACCTCCGGTATTTGTATTTGCCTACGTACTCCTCTCTATGCACCTCATTGTCAACTTATTGCAGCAGCGAAGCGTCTGAGAAGACTAAAGCAGCGATGTCAGGCTGGACCGATGCTGCGCTCTGCCGAACGCTCTTCTACGCTGTTTCTTTTTCCATATTCAGTCTCATCGATGATACCACAATTTCCCCCCCAAGTTCCCGAAGAAACATTTCTCTAGCAAAGTTGTGCGAGGTGGGTTGTTCAATGCCATCACCCGCGTATGCTAACCGCATTTGTTTAACCCAGGCGCTGGTGTACCCCAGTTTGCCCAACGACGTCATTCGACTCACAGTAGAGAAGGACCTGTGGTGCTTATTAATGCGAATGGCCATCCACGGCGCACAAGTTTTTGAGGAAAACATGCCTGACTTAGTTGAGTCCTGGAAGAGGCTAGGCCTAATCGTTGGTCCCGAAGGCAGCAGACTCCCACCAGCAGGTTTAGTTTTATCTCCCAATCAGTGGAATGCCCAAGTCAATGCAAGGAGCCCGCCACCGGAGGCGGAGAACCGCGGCGATGCAGCTGCGCAGGTTCAAGGTGCGTATCACTCCTACGGCCATTGTTCGGTGCTGACTTCTGCACGTTCAGATGGTGCTCCTGGCCCCTCTGCACCGTCCACGCCCCCGCCTGCTCAAAGCACAGGGGTCGCTCTTCCTGCTCCGGTTTCCTCTGCTCCGGTTTCTCCTCCTAGGGAGTTAACACCTCCTCAAGAGCCTCCAAAAGACCTGCCTCCACCTGCCAGCAACTTTGTGCAAGAAGAAAATCCTCAAATCACAGCAGCTACCTTTCCCAATCCAACCTTGGCCTCCCAAGATCTGATTCCTCCTGTGAAGGAAACTTACACATCTGCCACTGCAACCCCGGCTCCATCTTCAAATTTAACCCCTCCTTCAGAAAGCGTCCTGCGCTCAAACAGCCAAACCCCCCCGGTTCCTCCCACCGAGAAAGAGGGCACGCCCAATGCAGAAGGTGTTGTGGACGTGGAAATGGCCAATGCAACCATTCGGACTGTGGAGCATGAAGATGGCGTAGAAAATCCATCAACGTTGGGGCCGTTAACAAGATCACGGAAGAGAAAGGAGGATCAAATAGACCAGGAGGTTTCAAAGTCTCCTGGGGCCGTTATAGGATCGGCAAAACCCGCCAAGCGAAGGAAGAAAACCTCCAAGCACGAGCGAAAACATCCGGAGGAGTCTCAGATTTTGGTGGAGTCCGACCTTTCCAAGTCCACTGGAGATGAAACAGTCCCAGATTACCTGGGACTCTCCGCTCAGCAGCAAGTCATACGGGAGTCATACGTCTTTGAATTGCCTGTGGTGTCGGTGGAGGAAGACGATCCTGGCGTACGCTTTTCTTTTCATTATTTCAGCACCGATCTGAAGTTTATTTCCATCTAGATTATCGAGGTCCTACTTCTGCCCGTTCAAACACCGTCTGCTGACGTAGACGGAAACATCACATGGAGCGAGGTGACGCATGGGCTTGAAGTAATTCCAGGACTTGTAAGCGCTCAGGTTCATATGCTTCTTGATCACGGCTGACGATTACGATAGGAAACCGAATTTGCGGAATGTCGACGGGTCCGTGACAAGAGCCACGGCGGTAACAGCAAGGAACATAAGACAAACGTTGCCACCTTTAGCAATAAGACGTGGACCGGCATGACGGAAAAACAACAGAGACATACCTTCCGCGAACAGTCCATTCACGTCGTTGCCGATGGAACCCAACAATCTGCAGCCTCTGAGATCCGTGATTGGGAAGACCTGGGAAAACTTCTTGATACGGAGATTCCACGACAAGTGCACGGTATGGGGCATGCTTAGCCTTCAATTTCATACTTTCTAATATGGACTTCAGATCATTGTTTTAATGACCTTTTCCGGCCCTCCTCAGTTGAGGAGGACGGTCCGTCGGCAGACCCCAACGTCCAGGTTCGCGACCTGAGGAGGCGACTCCACCAATGGCCACTCAGCCACCTGCTGGACTTGATGGAGGAGAAGCGCAAAAGAATCGAAAACGGCAAGCTTGCCTACCAAGGCAAGACTGTGTTGAACTACCTGTCGCTGCCTGTTGGCCAGGCTAATGCACCCGGGGTTCTGTAAGCACTCAACTCTGCGTATGGCATATTTCTGACCATCCTCGACGCAGAAACCTGGCGGATGGTCACCAGCACACGCCCCTCGTATATAAGGAGCATAAATGGCACACGGAGTTGCCTGTTGATTGCCTAGCCTGGGCGCTGGCCGCCACATGCCGAGCAACATCGGGAACACACATCGATGCAGCCGGCTTCTGTACGTGGATAAACGTCCTCTTCGGTATCAAACTGTGGTACATCGCCACATCGTATACCCTGCCAGGCGAAAACGGATGGTCAGAGGATATGGATTCGTGGAGGTGGCAAGTGGTTGTTATGAGGAAAGGTGATGTCTTGTGAGCACTCCATCAATTTGATATAAAAAGCGCTGCACGACCGTCTAGGTATATGCGGCCTGGAACGCCGCATTTTGTTATAACTGTCGATGACAGTTTTTGCATCGGCGGACATTTCTATAATAGGGAGAACTTTGACATGACCCTCCATGCCATGGACCTCGAGAATTGGTTCGGTTCAAACATAACCAATACAGATCATGTCACCGCCCCTATCATCCTCTTCAAAATCTTTTCTAGGTACATATCTCTCATACCTGAGCACCACCGTAAGATGCTTTGCTTTTTCCTCACGTCAAGTTAGTTTAACATCATTTCAGGTAGACTGCCTAGTTTAATTGGTCAATTGCCTGCAGAGCCTGCTGCTAGCCCTAATAAAGAGGATAGTGAGTCGTGAAGCTTTGTTGATTGAATAGACGTCCTTAGATTTTTCCCATAGAATATCCCCTACACCCGAAGCTAGGTTTGCAAACTTTGAAACTGACATATCGTCTACCAACGCTGACAACTATACCCCAGGAGATTTGGTTACCGCACCACAGTTCTCCGCCTTGCTACGGATCATGCAAGGCATAGCTGCAGACCTTGAACCCGAGGTTTTGAAGGACACTGTTTCTTGGCAGGATACGCCGCAATTTGATCATGACTACTCTCAACTCTCATATCAGAGAGCTTCTGGCAGATCTGCTTGTAGGCGTTTGTGGACCTCGTGGAGATGTCCAGGATGGCGCGCCAAGTTTCGCAGATATTCTTAAGTCGGTTAGAGCAAGGGAGGGCGTTTTGTGAGTCAGTGTCAACCCCTTTGCGAAATGATCAGCATTGTTTGGGGCGCGTCGGTGATTGCTTATGGATGGCGCGGTGGTTTTTGAGAGGCACTACGACGGGGCAGGATGGTATGCCGCACGTATGTAGAGAAAAGTATTCACATATTATTTTTATTATCCTACAACCTCATGATCATATCGCAAAGCGGTCACAAATAAGTGACAGTCACGTTCAAGTTTGAGCCAATTTGAGTCGAACCGCGGCACTCCCAGCTTTTCGCTCAAACTAACTTGGAAATATTTACTGCATTTAACTCGCTCCGAGTCTGTGACCTGCACTAGAATGCAACTCTCTGGATGGTGCACTGACCCCCAATCAATCTAGAAAGCAGCCCACGCTTGCCTCGGCGATGCCGTCAGGTTCTGTCAGTGAAGATGTTGGCGTGGGTGCCGAGCAAAACTTGAATGTCAGAAGAATTCTGGAGAAGATAGCGGGCAACTCTCCACCTCGACTCACCACCTCAGTTCTCCCCATCCTCCATGTGCTATTCCTGTGAGGTCAACCATTATTGCCCATTTTGTGGGATAATCTGTGTAGGAGCTCTTGGCCTTGTTAAGTGCCCATATAACTGGCGAAGGTTGACTGGGCCACCCAGCACGATCGGTGAAAACTGGAATAATTGTCGAAATACGCTTTCGTTGGCAAACCAAGGAATTATTCCGTCCCTCGAGACCGCCTTGGAGGAGAGTTCCGACCATGGAGCAGGTGGGCCAGTTCGCTGCTTAGAAAATCCCAGTGATCCATTGTCAATCTATCACCATAACCTGCCCGAATATCCATGCCTTCGTCATGCCATGCTCGTCGAGGCGATGGACCGCCAGATAGCAGCGGAGGCGGCAGCCTTGGCTGGCGGGTCTTCACCCGGCAAGTCCTACCACCCCATTGTTCCGGTTGTCACTGGATCTTCAGGTGAAATGTGGGAGGGTGGGCGTGAGTTTCAGATCTACGGAAGGATCAGCCTGATTGGAAACACCAAGACTGGCATTGAGTTTGACGCTGCCATTCATCGTCCCTGGCAGGATGCTTACGCACCACATCTCCCCAACGTAGCATCTTCCCCAACCCTGGACCGACGCTACAGTCTTGAGGCGAGAAGGTTTCAAAGGTTTAGACAATGCGCTGATGACTACAACAGCGAGTCTCATGAGTTTGGTTTGATGCCGTTTCTTACCTTTGTCGATCGCGACGGACCTCCTGGCGTACACAAGCGCCACTACATCTACGATAACAAGGTGTATAATACTTGGCTCCCGATCAGCCGCCACCCAGAGATGGTTTCAAGGAATCTATTCGCAATTAACAGGTTTTCGCCTATAGCAATGACGCGAATGGAGTATGCCTTAGTTCTGGCTGACCATTACAAAAGGACTGCTGGTGTGGTTGGCGATGTTGATGTTGAAGAATTCCTTCCCCCTGTGATAAGCTGGACAAATCGGTTTCAGGATGCAGATTCCCTGAATTACGCATTGGACTGGTGGGATACCCCATACTCGGAGGGCAACGAGGAAGGTTACGATTCAGACTCTGCGGAAGGTGAAGAAGGCTATGAGTCGGACTCGGTGGAGGGCGAAGAAGGTTATGAGTCAGACTTGGTAGATGATGACGACAATCATTGAGAAGTTCACGAGACGTTCACATTGATGCGTTTTTTAAATCTCCAACCCTCCACTCTTGGTTTTTCCATACACATAGGAACGATTCAATCCATATGAACTGTTAGTCATGCTCATCGCAGTTATTGCGGCCACAACTTTTTGAAATATAGATGAAATTATACATGTATTCAGGTTCATTTTTAAACAAAATTGAGCGGCCAAAAATTGATCAAGATTTATTCAAGGACTTGGGAAGCCATCCACCGCCTCCGAGAATGATGAGATTTTGACCCATTCATCCCCCTCATTTGACTTGGAATCACTGCATAAGTCGTAGCGTTCAGTGAGCCCATAGTCTTCCGACCCCGACCCCGTGACTGTGTCCACATTTAAACCAGCTGAATCACATCCCTCCACGTCTGAATCCGGATCCAAATTTGGTCCGTCCACATCAGCATTTGAATCTGCATCCTGACTCAGTCGAGCCGCATCCAATCCGGGAGCTGCGGTCCAGGATATGACAGGTGGGAGGTAGTCGTTATAATCCATGTCAGGTTCAGAACCTTCAGAGGGATATCAATCTCCATCACGATGGAAAACCTGGTCAGAGATCTCACCAGATATGACGGAAAGATCATATTGTCTGCGTGCATAGTCCTCCCTTGTCTCGGCAATCAAGGCAAATCTTCTGAAGGAAAATAGGTCCCTCCAAGCTGTTGAGGGACGACGGCTGACTGGGAGCCAAGTGTTGTAGACTCGGGTATCAAAGGGATAGTGGGTGTGTCTGAAACTTGGTTGTTTTGCCGGACGAACAAAGGATTGAAACGGAAAATAGCCCAACTGATGTGAATTAAACGAGTAGTTAGGTGCAAAAGCTCTAACCAGCGGAAATCTTGCTGCCTCCGCATCGTATATTGTATCTAGATCGGGAGTGGATGTGGAGTTTGGAAGGTGAGGCGCGTACGAGTCCTGCCATGGACGATGTATGGCGGCATCGAATTCCACTCCATCTTTGGTAACGCCTATGAAAGAAATTCTACCATGTGTCTCAAATTCGGCACCGCCGCCCCATTGCTCCCATGCACCGCCAGAGGCCCGAACCACGACAGGTATGTGAGGGTGGTAAGTCTTCCCAGCCATACCGTCAACTAGAGCTGCCTCCTCCTCACAAATCTGGCGATCCATAGCTTCCAGAAACATGGCATGTTGAAGACATGGGTACTCAGGCTGGTGATATGGTTCCAAGGGGTCGCCGGGTGTCCCAACATAATGCACCACACGCCCGTGTGCATTTGCTTCGAGGGCTGTATTTGCTGCTCTGCCATAGGGAGTGTATTTGCGCATTTGCATTGGTCATGAAATGTAAAAGTACCAGGTGTGGTAAGGCACAGCCAGTTTGTAGTGCATTTTACAAGACCGAGGGCTTTGCCGCAGGGGTACGGACAGAATGGGCAGTGAACACCGATGAGACAAAGTTGGCACATGGCTGTGGGGGAGGAACCTAAGGTCCTCCAACCGTTAGTCCATAAGGGGGCATGCCAGCACGCCTTTTGTCGTAGGCCCACCAACTCCGAGGACATGGTTTTCAGGACGAGGAAGAGATTGAGATTGAGATTGACTCGGAGAGCCCGCCTTGGTGGTCTTCATACCGTTATTGCCTCACTTAGGCGCCGCGTGTCTGACGTACTTCAAGTTCACTCCACTCCTCAAGACTCGTCAACTTGGGCCCAGATAATGATGAAGGAATGTTGTATGCAATCGCGATTGCCATTGTTTAAGGTGGGTGGGTAGCCTTAAATTGAAGAGTCATACTAAGTACAAAACGGGCAGTGACTGAAATAGAATCACAGCACTCAGGCACTCCGCCTGATTTATTTTTCAACGGCGCGTCCATCTGCCAGTGATTCGGAGTTACAGCCAGTGACAAATCGACGAAACAACTTGAATTTTAGTTCGATTGACAGTTGGCTGCGTTCGTCATTTCTGTTCCAGCACGGTTGACTAACATCCGAGTCAAAAAATTTCGCAGTTCAAGTTTGACTCCTGTAAGATATGGCTTCCAAGATTGCTCCGATTCAAACGAACCGCGTCAAAGGATTGGATGAGCTCACAAAGCTCATATCACACGTGAAGGTTCACGGTCTTGATAATGCATCCGAATGCGAAGTCAGGCCCGATCATGGTGGTTGGCGCAGAAGTGATAATCAGTGAGTCAAAGTTGACAAAATGGTCATCTTGAGTGCCTGACTTATTCCATGTCAAGATTATATCCATCCCTTGAAGAGGCAAGGGCTTGTATGGCAACACTGAGGGTGATTGAGGACTATTTGGCCAGGAGGTTACGCCTTCTTCGAAAGTTGTGTATGCCATCTGTGCTAGAGAACGGAGTCAACAGCCTGCCGGATGAAGTCCTGTCTTTGATTTTTGAAGCCGGGAACAGGATGTCAAAAGGTTGGGCCTTTGGGAAGTGCGTTTCACAGGTCTCGCATCGATTTCGATACGTCTCGCTCCATACACCGCTGCTTTGGGTGAGGTTATACGGCTGGTACTTACCAGATCAAATTGAGCACTTCATACGACGTTCAGGTCAGATGGATCTTCAGATATTTTCTGAATTTTGCCGCTCTCCTACCGAATTTTCTTTGGACGCCCAGAAGGAGAAAGAACTCACATTTTTTACTGCCTTGAGCAAATGTGCGGATAGGTGGTCCGAACTTCATACAGATGAATCCTGTCAATGCATTCCTGCCAAGTCTTTGGAGCAACTTCATCTGACGAACCTCCCCCGCTTACGGTCCATTTATCCATGCCATTACACCGATACACTAACCCACTGGCAATTACCATTGCTATCTCACTTCGGAGGACGTACAACCTATTTTCGTCCTGAATTCCCATTCCTCTCACAGCTAACATTGTTCACACTGCAACCCGACGAAGATGATATCAAGAGGATCGATGCTCTGACAGAGACCTTATACTCCATGAACAACCTCAGGCACTTTTCGATTACACTTCGTGGTTGCCGCCGTGACAGGGGATACACGGTTGATGACTCTGACTTCGACGAGAACAACCCGGACTCCCAGCCAATGGATAGGAAAAGGCTCATCCTCCGCGAGCATTCTGTCCCCATTGAATCTCTGCGGGTTCAGATTGAGGCGCCAACATCCCGCAGTGTTGTTCTCCGGACTTTCAAGAGTCTTTCCTTTCTTTCGGCTGCTATGCAAGATATCTTTTTGGAAACGTCTACCACCGACTTCGCACCCGAAGACTTTCTCGTGAGTAAGGGTAAGATGGTTCCGTACGCCTCAACCATCTGCCTTCGAATTCCAACGCACAGAGATCTCTTTCCTTCGGAGGATTTCCCTCTTTTGACCAAACTGGTGAGGGGATGCAAGATTGCACGCTCAATCTACATCGAAACCTCCATGTCAGACATAATGCGTTCAGAGGACGCCCCGGATGACTTTGCCAACCTTCAGCACCTTTCCCTGAAACATTGCCACAAACTGACAGAAGGAGACGTCAAACTCATGGCGCAGAAGTTGATGGGTGATGCTGATCCAGCAGTGAGTTTGAAGTCGCTCGAACTCATCTCATGTGCACAATTGTCAGAGGGGTTTCTGCTTGATCTTGGCGATGAATATGGGACAAAGGTGAAGTGGAAAGCATGGGGGTCAGGTTTGTTAGCCCTCTGGTTTCAGCATTCCAGATAGTGGATGACCTAGGCTATGCAGATAACCCATGCATGTGCGTTCTACCAGGTTCGATCGAAAGCCGGCCAGAATTCAGCAGCTTTGGTTGAATTCTCCGAAAGTTTGACAAATTGCAAAACGTTTGAATTCATGTTCACTGTAAATTTTTTTTTGGGTGAAGATCTGTGAGGCTTTTTACTTTTCGGCATTTCTATGAGCACCCGCAAATTGATTGCTTATTCACCAGTAGGACGACACTGCACATGAAAACACCTGCGCCAGCTCTTGTCGCTTAGCGCTCCATCTACGACCAACATCCTCAACTCGCACCATGTCGGCTCCAACCCGCACCTCTCTCTCCACGCCGCACATTCCTCATACTCGCATCTAAATTCTTGCAAGATGCTATTAAAATCAGTGCGAACGCGTTTTTGGGGGCATCTTGGACTGGTGTCTATGGGTCGGTAAGAGCGCAACGGCTACCATGGAGCCGAGCCACCCGTTACGCAGGACGAGGACCCATCTCATCTCTTACTCATTTTTTGTTAATCTTTTTGCGACACCACTTTGCCTTCGCTTGTACAGTACACCAGCTTCCGTCTGCAGTACATACCTCAGTCCAATAAAAACTTAGAAATGCATGAAGTAAAACTGGACTTTATTGACTACAGACACCCGGACAATTTCTATGAGGTATGCTACGTCTATCAACGCCTCATTATCCCAAAGCGCCGCCCGATGAAGCGACGCGGACTCCGAATCATGATGTTGTGTCCAAAACGGATAATTCATTTCAGCTAGCCATTCTGACCACACACTTGGACGCTCATATGAACACCAACACTATTTGTGAAGTTGTCTATCCAAATACTCAACAATGCTCCAACTGAACGGGCTCGATCTTGATTGGCGGAATTCAACTTTTAATGGGTATGTCGTCAGCTCTGTTTGAGCACGCGGAGATCCTCCAGGTTGACGTAACGTACAGGCTGGCAATCTCCTTTCCAAATGAGTTGCCCTTTGACATGCACGGTGCGACCCCGTAACCTGACAATCCCAAGTTGGTCGCGGCATTGAACCTGCGGTCCGAGTCACCCGCATTTGCCCTCAACTTCCCTCACCGTGACCGCGCACAAATTTTACAACCCTTCAGCCTCCATTATTTTGCAAACCACCACCGCGTCAAGCACTGCATATTGGTTAAATATGACAAATTGGACGTCCCAAGGAGAGATCACTAGAGATGAAGGTATGTCCCACGCAGAATTTGAAGGGTAGTCGTTAATTTCTTAACACTCTCGCCTTCAGAGGTGTTCGTGATCTTGATGAATTGCTTACTCGGAGTTTTCTTGTACGCATTTCTTTTCATTAAAAAATAGCTGCCTAACCCACTAACTGCATCACAGTATCGAAGTAGTGGCTGGTATAGAATATGATTTGGGGCTTTTCTGCCGTCGACGCCCGTTTGGCCTTCCGCAGGTGAGTGAGTTCACACCACGAGAGTACCTCTGGTTCACCAAATGCACCACAGTTGATCTACCTCCTTGGGAGGTATGCGTTGTTCACTTCCTTGGTAGGGATGTAAGTTCGTAATGCTTGGTTTGCCGTCCATTATCTTATCTTTGCGGTACCAGCGCCGTCGCCATCAACACCACCATGTAAGCACCCGCCTGCCTCAAAACAGTCCGTTTTACATCCAGTCGGTGGTAGAAAAATAAATTGCCAGACGCTGTTCCTTGTTAACCAGGTACTTAAATATGATTCATGGGTGATGTCACGTTAACATGTTATACCCAGATAACTGGGAACTTGGCGATTGGGCTGGCCAGCCTCACCTTTGCTCTGCGCACGTAAGGCTACCTTTGCTTGAGACTTTCTCACCACTAGACCTCCCCTCAGCAGAGCGGTTTGGCAAAGTGCCTACGTTTCGATCTTCATTTCGATCTTGATGGTCGGCCAGTGGTTCCTCCTCCTCCATGGCATTCTGATCAAGGCAGAGTGGATGCCAACCGTTGGATGCGTCATAAAGCATGTAAATAACAAAATTTTGGCCGCAGCATTTATTTATACGTGCGTAACAAACCAAGTTATCCCTCATATTGTAACCGCGCAACCTTGTAGGATGGTCTTTGACCTCATTGTCACCTGCTTATTAGCAGGCAGAGTGTGGTACAGCCCCCGAGTCAGCATGCGATATCCCGTTACAGCAATGCTGTTCAAAGATGGTTTGATATATCTTTTCGTGACGTTCGTAAAACCTTCCGCAGTTAATCGTCTACCAACATTCAGAATTAACCCCCCTTGTAGATTTCTTGCCAACTTGGCAGCAACCGTATGTTTGCGACAGGTTCTTTTACCATTGCTGCATGTGCTCAAAATTGTTCACAGACGTTTATGCTTTTGAATCTAAACTCGATCATGTCCGTCATTTTAAATGCTCCCGCTGCTGTGGTGTCCACTGTCATGGCATCCCATATGATGCGGCGGCTTGCAAGGCTTGGTGACGAGGAAGAAGAGTTTGTGGCAGGGTAGGTTGCACCATGCTCCGGTTATGGGAATGATGGCTTCAATGTTATTCAGGTCGGAATCCGTACCCACATTCGACACCAGTCCGTCGGTGGTTAGACAGCGAAATGCTCGTGACCGTATTGTACAAATTGAAGTATGTAGCATTATTTCATATATCGTGGACTACACCTCCCAATCCACACCACTTACCTCGTAACCTCCAGTTGAATGAAGTCGTGGATACGGCGCCTGCACCGGTTCAGGCTTTCACTCCAAGTTTCGAGCTGCAGAACAACGCCATTACTCAAGACATGGAAACTTCACGAGCCTTGAGATGGAAAGCGGTCCAGAGCCCAGTGTGATCTGCCAATGTTCCTCTACCCGCCGCTGGTTGGCTGATGTCTGAATGTGAGAAATGGTTTTGTTTACTACCTTCTTGACCAATCTCTTGTTTCCTTAACTCCGTTGAACTGTGCATTTTGGTCCCATAACCTGGTTGGATAGTATTCTATTTGAATTCAGTGCCGCTGCATTTAACAGTCAGGTAACAGGATGTGAAGTTGAGGTACTGGAAAGTATTTACAGGAACTCATCGTGCATCCCGAAAGGAGCCACTGACCCAACCGTAATAAAACATTGATTTTAAGATACCGCTGGCACTTAGGGCTTGAAAATTTATACACAAAGCTTGAACGCGTATTCATTTGTTATGCGAGAGCGTCTACCAACTCCACAGTAATTCTTTGTCACGGTCACGGTGGTCTTTCAAGTTCAAGTTCGTCCAGACCCATCCCTCGTGTGCATACAGACAGCTTTCCGCAGAACTTTCGTTATGATCGAACTCTTTCGGAATGGCACACCAACACCTCCGAGTCAACATCAAGCACACCTTCAAGTACTCTTTGCAGCCAGAGAAATTATGCAACTAGAAATCTGTGTCCGGTAAACCATATTGTGCCTGCAGGTTGGTTTGCCGTATGTCAGATTTTCAGGGCCATCCACTGCGACTTGGAACACGGTCTCATGCATAATCTGGCCATACCAAGCTCTTTGTATGAACTGACATGCGGAGCAGTTCACACGGTGGGGTCTCGGTGAAGTAAACCTACTGCTTAAAATTGACGCTTCTTTCTGAACCACCGTAACGACCGTGACCCAGTCTTAAAGGTTGTTCTGTGTCTGTTCCTTTACTGCAGCCAGTGTTCCAGGCTCAGGTATCAAACTAATGTCAGATTCAGATGCCTGCGCTAGCAGTGAACAGCATAGGTTTGAGTTTGAAATGGCCGAATGGCCAGCGTCGATACCTGGATTTGGACGGTCATTCGAAGACCTATCGGTGAGCATTTTACAGTGAAGTTTGATTGGCAGAGGCTTTATTTCACGTTGCAGGATTGTTTCTACTCAAACCAACAAACATCATCGCCTCCGTTCAGAGGCGAACCATTTTGTAAACAACGCCCCGCACTGGAACGCATCCCAACTGAGATCATTGTCACACCACCAGTCAGCCCAAGTCAACCTAACGCAGAGACGATGCTGAAGCAACATGGAATTAAAGTCCGAGATTTTGGTTTTGAACCCGTTCTTCCACCCGTCCCCACGGTGCATAGGAAACCCAGAACAACCAGCACCAACCACCGAGGCTTGAAACGTTCCTTTGAAAACAGCGGGGAGGGCGAACCCCAGCGAAAGCTGCCTAAGCTTCAGGCTACCAATATGGGTGGGTTTTACCGATACTAATGATTCTATAAAGCAAGATTCAGATATGTGCTGACTACATCAATGCAGATGAGAGCCTGCCGAAGCCCGCAACCCCGCAGCACAAGATTTCCTCAGCTCCTCAGTTGCAATGGATGTTCCACCAGCTCCCATTTACCCGTTCCCACCCAAACAAACCCTTCTCATCCGATAATGCCAACGATTTGGCCGTTCAACCACTTCTTCCGCCATCGGCCAGTTGTGACCTTGCGGACAGAACCCTACAACCCTGATCCACTGATTTTGATTTTTTTTTTTTCATTTGGCGAAGCCCCCGTTTTGCCCCGTCTTGTCTGCTGCTGCTCTCGTTGCCCAAAATCCCGCCTTTTCTTGATGTCTTTTCTGGCTCCATGTACCGCCCATTACTTGACGATTTGTTGAAAATGCATAGCGCTGAAATCTGCACAGCGAGATCCATTAGCAGCAACTCTGCCTATTTCTTCAGAGCATAACGTTAACGTCAACGGCACGAGTTTCCACGGAAATGTCAAACAGACGCTGGGAAAACGCGCGTCCACAAATTGGGAACTGGCCTCCCAACTCGGATGGGCAATGGAGAGGCATCCAGAGACTTAGCCCTCCGAATGCCTATGGATGGGAAGTCCTCTTGCAGTATTTTTACACCAAACCGCGCTCCAGTGTTGCGTGCCTCAACCCTCAAGTTGCAGTTGCAGTTTGGTAGGTCGCCGACGCTGTGTTCAAGAGTGCGGAGATCTCACGGGCTGACATATTGTGGAAGTCGGTCGCCTCAGGAAGAAGTCGAAGGATCCCCTTTCGATGTACGTGGAACCGCCACACCGCTGATGGACCTGCCATGCCGTTGAAGCTTCCATCGCCTTTATATCTGGCAGACCTCCGTGAACAAAATTTGTACGCTCCTGATTCAACCCTCACCTTCCCCACGCACTGCGAGCCAGACAAAGTTTATTACACGATATGACCAACTGGAGATCTGAAAAGGAGCTCGAGAGAGACCAGCGTACGTCCAACATAACGTTTTGAACCCCAATCGTAAAGCACTTCCCCCAATATCTTACACCTCCGCACGCAGAGGTCTTCACAATAACATTGCATATACTGCTCTGCCTCTATTTGTATGCCTATTCGTTTAAACCAAATCACTAAAGCACTAACTGCATCACAGGGGAGAGCTTCTTGTGGCCGCACGGTTTGACATAGGTATCCTACGTGACGTGTGCTTTCGAGCCACCTTCAGGATATCCCGGGTGTGTTTACAACATATATTCGTACGGTTCAGTTTACCGAACACCCCACAGCTCATCTACCTCCTCGGACGTTTCACTTTGCTAACGTCTCTCATTGGCATGTAAGTCTGTAAAACTCCAACGTACCACCCATGTATCTCATGCTCAATTTTAACCTGAATCAGTGTCGTTGCCATCAACGTCACAGCGTAAGCCTATACACTCTCCTAGTGCAGCTGGCCGTGATCTGATTTTTCTTGTTGTTAGGGAAATCAATTGCCAACTTTTGTACCTAGTCAATCAAGTATGTGTTATTCGCTTTATAAGCCAGATCCATACCAACGCCCCATACCCAGATCACCGGAAATGCAGCTATCGGTCTTGCCAGCGTGACATTCTCCATACGAACGTAAGATTTTAGCCGTGCTCTCATTTAGATTTGCTGAAGACCTCCCCAGCGTGGTCATCTGGAATTTTGATAAGTACATATGCGCCTTGATCTTGGTCTTGACTTTGGGACATTGGTCCCTCCTCCTACATGGTGTCCTGATCAAGGCAGAGTGGGCGCCTGCCTTAGGTTGCATCATCGTCGAGACGAACAATAAGATTTTGGCTGGTAGCTTCATCTACACGTACGTATTACCGATTTGTTTCCCTGATATTCCTATGCCTTACGTCGGAAATCTGCAGGATGCTTGTAGATTTTACCGATATGTGCCTAACAGCATACAAGTTGGTATCGACGTTCCCAGACCGCACTAGCCTACCAATGATAAGGATGTTGTACCGAGACGGAATTCTATTCTTCTTCATTGCGTATGTACCCTCATAGACTACGTTTACCTGCATTCAACCCTGACTCTTGTTAGTTTCCTTGCCAACATGAGTGCTACTGTGAGTTTACGCCAGGTCCTTCACTATTGTTGTACATACTCAAAGCTGTCATAGATATTCATGCTGGTAAACCTCAACCCCATTATGTCAGTCATCTTGAATGTTCCTGCAGCGGTAGCGTCTACCGTGATGGCTTCCCATGCCATGCGACGCCTGTCGACGTTCAAGAGCAGGCAGGAGGAGGATGCACGGTAGGTTGCATGGCCGTTTCCGGGATGTCGGACTGATGGCCATTACTCAGGTCTCGAACCTCCCCCCCCTCCCGCAGACACATAGCCAGACAGCCAATCACGCAGGACCATATTGTGGTTGAGGTACGTCCATGTACAGTTAACCGGAGGACCGTTGACCTATCTTAATTTACCGCAGATGAACTCGGTTGTGGTCACAGAGCCCACACAAATTCCGAGTTCGGTCTATTCGGCCTCCACTCCAAGCCATCTGCTGGCGCCACCCCTCACCACGTTTGCTGAGGATTTGGGGATTTCGTCCCCGGATGCAAAACCGGTTGCATTTTGACCTGTCGATCATCCAATTGCCATCAGGATCGACGGAGCGGTGCAGATCGACGGAGCGGTCCGAAATCAAGATTACTGCGGATGATCGAGCCGATTTTGTGTTGTCATTTAGGAAACTCCCGTAAACTTCTGTAAAATTATTTGTGATAAATATAGTTAGCTATGTTCGCCTCCGATAAAAACGGACCTTCTGTTCGTCGAGGGATGGATCGGCGGTCCCATCTTTAAATCGGTTATGAATTATCGGGCCCTGAGATTACTGATCCTGATCCTGAGAACCCAGGTGGTCTCGATTATTCCGTGAAATAGGGAAGCCTTTCCGAACCCTGCGCGATATCGTCATTCCTAAACAATTCCACCGATCCAAGAAGGCCGCCTTACTAGATCAGGATCATCAGTCTCTGACTTCACACAGTTTGGAGAAGACTGCTATGCCACACCGGCATCACCAGTATTGGAAGTCACACCGATCAAGGAAGGCCGCCTTACTAGATCAGGATAGGGCAGAGCACGAGTGCATCTGCGGATGTACCTGTACCTGTACCTGCAGGTTTAGTGAACTCAGTTTTCAAACCTGCATCTGCACAGGTTTTCCTCCATTCATACCCACAACCCACAGGTTAAATACCTGCAGGTGTGCAGGTACTCATGAGTATCTGATACCTGCAGGTACTTGTAGGTACCCACAGGTACCTGTCTTTAATGTCTTTAGATTGCTAAGCTGAGCTATACATGTTCAGCATATCTATGGACATAACCATCTCAGCTGCTTTCAGCCACAATAGTGTATCTTTGAATGTGTTAACAATGAAATATATCTTGTAGATATTGACCAAAATCAGTGATTAAAAGAATTTACTCTGTTGTAAGTCAAAAAGAAAAAGTACACAGGTAAATTGCAGGTTGACCTGCAGGTAAATCATGAACAGAAAGTCCAACCTGGATCTGTCACAGGTATTGTGTTCTAAAAAATCATACCTGTGAGTATCTGAACCTGCAGGTTTCTCACGGATGTAAACCTGCCAAACCCGCGGGTTAGTGATACCTGTGCTCTGCCTTAGATCAGGATCATCAGTCTCTGACTTCACACAGTTTGGAGAAGACTGCTATGCCACACCGGCATCACCAGTATTGGAAGTCACACCGATCAAGGAAGGCCGCCTTACTAGATCAGGATCATCAGTCTCTGACTTCACACAGTTTGGAGAAGACTGCTATGCCACACCGGCATCACCAGTATTGGATGTCACACCGATCAAGGAAGGACATCGGTTTCCACCAACGGCATCAGTATGGATTTGTCTCGTGGTACGGGGAAGCCTGGGCCTTCTTGTCGATGACGCGAGGTGTGTTCCCATCAACGTCCATCACACAACAGACTGGGAGCATCTGATAACTGATGGGGTATATTTTAAGCAATGGTAAGTAATTACCATTTCCGGGTGATTTTGCTGATGGCCACAACAAAGACTTCAGCAGAGGATGAGGATGAGAGACAATGACCTTAGGCAGATCCCAGACTAGTGGAAATCCTAAGAGATTGAAGCTAAGGAGAAGTACTGTACATGAGGAGTTTATATACTACTGGACTATCTGTATTACTAATACTATTCTAGCACATTCCATGTCAGTCATATAGCTGACTAATCCTTCTAGAACCTTCCATGACATTCTATGAGATTCTGTCACATTCTATAATGTTCTGTGACATTCTATGAATGTTCTAGAATGTTCTACAAGGTTCTCCAATGTTCTATAGGATGTAGTCAAAGGAATTGGTGTACCATGACAGAGGGAGTCAATGAGAGGAATGACTTCATGGATAAGGGGGACAGCAGACTTGGAAATCCGCTCTGTTGCCACAAGGAAGCGCTTTTGCAAGGCACATCAGTGATGAATTGAGACACAGTGTGATAGGAACTGACCTGAAGAAGGGGCTAAGTTGCTTTAGGATCTCCCATTCATCCCTTGAGAGCCGTTACTTCTTCAGTTTTGGTCCGCAAGACGTGTTGTGCTGGTCCATCGCAACGAGCTTGTCGATCGCAGGTTGAAGGAGGAGGGCACGCTTGAGTGCCATGGCGACGGAGTTCCAGCAAGTCGGCATGGCTTGCATCAGGACAACATGATCAATCTTGCACTTGGCACAAAGCTTCTGCATGTCTTCACGTAGGAGGGGGGAGTGAAAGACGCGCTTTGCTAGAGCCAAGATCTGAAAGGTAGTTAGTACTCTGAAATGTCAAATAAATAAAAAAGCACAAACCTTTGTCATGGCATAGCAGCCAAGATTCACATCGGCATCTGTAAGATTCTGGACAATGTCGAGCTCGTTGGCGATGGCAGCAATGAGGCGATCATCGCTCTCATCACGATCGGCGTTGGTTTCGAGGTCGTCATCCTCCTCCATTTCCTCCTCAAAATCCTCCTTGTCAAACAAGTCAGCATTGGCCTTGGTGTTGGTGTTGGTAGAAGCTTTCTTGGATCGCGTGAACTGGGACAATATAGCCTGACAAAGATTAGATATGGAATTGTCACGCAATAATAGAAGCTTACCATGACGATAAGATTCAGAATGTGGGCGAAGCATCAGATACGATGCTGAGAGGTGAATGGTGTGTCGGGCAAGAGGGTCTCAAGCTCATGGACGAGAGTGTCGTTGTTCCTGGCGTTATCTGCAACCAATGAGAGAATCTTGGAATTTATCAGTTTGATACTCGACATTCGAACGTGTTTATCTCACCTTCTTTTCTATCCCATACTCCTGGAATGCCTTGGCAAGTTCTTCAGCAAGGTATACACCGGTATGGCGACGTTTCAGGCTGAAAAATGGTGAAGGGCAGGTCAGTCATCAGCTGCAAATTTAAAACAAAAAATATGTACATAATAAAGTCGAGGATGAAGGTATTGAGCTTGCCATTGTCGTAGAATTGAATGGTGATGCCGAGGACCTATATGATGTTTGGGGAGGTCCAGCCATTGATACCGGCATGAAGAGAACGCGGCGTGTTCTGAAATGACAATTAGCAACAACAAAATAAAATGATGTAATGTGTGACTAACGGTAAGGAGCTTCGCGACTGCGACACAACTCATGGCAAAGATCTCCTTGATATCGCGCGAGACGGTGAAGCGAGACGGCAAGTCAACCTTGGAGCACAGCATAAGGAACATCGCTTGAAGCTCCGGGTCTTCAGAAATCAGGAAGGGGTGGTGTCGGCGTGCAATCCAAATGGCCATCATGAAGCGAAATTTGGCCTTGTTGTATGTGGAGCCACCCAGAAAGTCTTTAAGAATCTTTGTGGCACGAGCGTCGTCGGGGGAGCACTCATCAACGTGACGCTTTAGGTTGCTCGTCGAATTGTCGTGGCGGGCTCGAGTGACAAAGATCGACTCTGAGGTGTTGCTAACATGTGGCTTCAGTAAAAATCTAAAGTGATTCTATGACAAACTCACTTTTCTTTGGCGCAGATGAATTTGTACCGAACTTCTCCATCCACCTCGATGATTTTCGGCGGGGACTTGAAGTGATTATAGACGTCCGATTGCCAGGTATCCATCTGTGCCGCTGAGTACAATGGTGTTAGCATCAGATGGAGGTGCATAGCGTGGTGAATATACCTAGAATTTCTGCGGTGGAGAACTTGTTTGGGTCATATCGTACCAAGAATGCACGACGCATGTCTTCGAGTGTTACGACACGGCCACGTTTGGTGGGGGGACAGGCGTCGTTGGGAGCTGGAGTGCTTGCAGTGGAGGTAGCAACGGATGGAGTAGGAGAAGCTGCACAGGCGCGCTTGTTACGCATGATGATACGGAAGTATGGATGGGATTCGAGTTTGCTAAAACACCAGGCTTTTAAGTCCACATCATGCTGAATATGGAGGTCGACTCACAATCCAGGACCCGCAGCCATCCTCCATTTCTCGTCTGTAGTTGAAGGCAGAAACATTGTTCGAGGCAGGATGAGGTAGCTTGCGTTGTTGGCGACATTGCATTGTGTTGTGGTTCAGCTGTCAGATGACTCAGTTTGCATGTGAAAATTGTCTCCAACGGGAGCCAGGTTTTGACCAAACTTGATCTAACCTGACTCCCGCCTTTGTTGTCTTGCAAGGCTTGTGTTGTTGAGAGCGACGAGAGGTGAGTTTGGAAGTTGAACTGAACCCTGACTTGGGCAGGTAAGGGCCCGGGTTCATTTGCTTTGTTTGTTCCCTGTGGCGCAGACAATAGCTCTGACAAAATCAATTTTGCAGAAATTTATGAACACCCATGTCGACCGCTTATTCTGTCATGAACTGACTTAAAGTCATCTATTGTTGTTCCCAAACTGGTTTGAAGCATTCAAAGTGAGTCAGAAACCCGCAATGAGTTTTCGTCCAAAAGCTGAAGAAACAACGCTGTCACATACTGATTTAGCACGCATAATCGTGTCCATCCACGTAAGTCCACCTTTCAACAACATTCAGTCCTGTCATCCTCCCATCTGACTCACTGTTTCTTGTTCCAGAAATGTCTACAAATGGTAATATCAGTGAGGGCCAATGCCATGCATGGCGCAAATGACTCCTTCCTTTTCTTAAAAAAATTGATTATTACATTTTGCTGCTATCCAGCCTCCCAGATTGTTTAATTTTGTTTTGCAAGATATTATAATTATGAGATATAATAATAGTAAAATTTAACCTTCTGTTGACATTGAATGACAATAAACTATTTTTCAAGCTTCACTCATATCTCTGTCAATTCTTTATAGAATTGCACAGGATTTTCTGTAAAATTTGGTTTTAACTTGTTTAAACACAATTTGAGCAGAATATGTATTTGCTATTTGCATGCAGAAATACCAAATTATAGAATTCTGATACTACATCAATAGGAAATGCAGCATTTTCAGTGAACTAGTACTCCATATCCCATCATAAAATGTGTTTTGATGTCGTCTCATATAGTAGAAATGTTTCTTTGTACATTGCTGGCCCTTAATGACAATATTTGAGATGGCAAAAATCGAAAAAATCAGCCAAAAATTGGAATAAACATAAATGTCACCATTGTAAGGGAACCAGACCTTTGTTTCTCATCATACAATGTGTTCTGAAGTCGCCTCATACAGTAGAATGTTTCTTTCTACATTAATGACCCATACTGACAATATTTGAGATGGCATTGATTTCAAGCCCCAAGTGCAATCACCAAGATCACACATCCCATCGCCAATCCATGAAGAGCAGCTCGACGAGCAGCCCCAACTTGAAGCCCACGCCAATTCTGACACTCTGATTTTGTGAGTTTCCAAACCCTCATAATGTTAATTACATGTAACTGATGTCTGATTACAGCATGCATACACAACTTGACACGCGCGCAATGCTGACCACAGCCCAGGACACCATGCAAGTATGGCACATCACTGGTAGGAATATCGACCACAAAATATCAGAGGCCCAACGTATCTTCGAGTTGTGGACTCGTGGTTTGCTTCACGCATGGGGCAGTGCCACTTACCTGACCATTGAGCTCAACATTGATGCAACGCAAACCGAAACCGAACTCAAGCCGTACCTCACACTCGGCCCTGAGTTACAAGATCAATTCGAAACCGTCTCATGTCAATCTTTCATGTGTGATCCATCTGGATGTGTGGGAACATGGAATGCAGCGCAGCTTGTATGGCGTCAGATTGCAAGAGCCATGGACATTGTGGAGGAATTCTGCCTCATTTTGCGAGACGGCGGGATTTCCTCTCTTCAGCGTAGCTATGCAGACTGCTCCCTTAATTTTCAACTACTCTAGGATGTTCTTGCATTTGTGTCTCGTCTCAAAAAAATTGAATATTTTGTCCCTCTCCGTCTGACAAATCTGAAGACTTGATGCCAATGCCAAATGCATTCCAAGCCGAAGTGCCGAATATGAGCCATGTGCAGGTCATGTGCTTGGCTCGGGGCCGAACAGGGTTCACTTCAACTTGCCATGACTCAACCTCGTGTTCCATCTTTCCACCCCCATCGTGCCATGCCCATGGCTGAGTCTTTTGCGTTGGACTGGCTCTGTTCTCATTCCATCCAGATCAAAAATGGAGCTGTTGAGATCCATGGAGTCAGACTCGATGAGTCCTTCAGTATCTTGAGCGCGATGGCTTTGCCAGTACCCATTGTATGTGATGCTTCATTGTTCTGACTTGATGAATATTTCATGCTGACTTGTGGTACCTCAGGCTAAGGCAGACCCGGTTCTGATACATCTCAAGAGGGGAGACTCGCATGCAAGCTGAGAGTCGTTTGTACAGCAACAATTGTCTGCACGACCAAGTCAATACACTCGTTTAATTTTACCCTACATTGTTTTCACAACCCCGTCCCGACACATCATACCAATCTCTTTCGTTGTCAAGCTCGGAGCCGCGCAACTACATTGTTTCAAAACTCTGTCGCATTGCATCCTCCAGGACCATTTTTGTTCCAATTCAATCCACCGCCTCGTGTTTTGTCAGCAAACGTTCCTCGCTGTCAAGCTTGGTGCTGCACAACAATGTTGTCTTCAAGATTTCTCACTAGTTACTTCCCATCAACCCTGGCCAATGACGACACCATCCCACGTCTGTCCAAGTCACTTGAAGCTGCCGGCTGGTATTAAATAGTGCGCTGCCATGGAGTAGCATTAAGTTTCCTTCGTCATCAAGTTCTCCGTCAACTTTATCTTGCAGCACTCAATCCAATGTGAGTACATTCTCAGTTTTTCGGTTGCTTATGATACTGACAACATTCAGATTAGTTATGCCTTTTTCTTCGGCTCAACCTCTTAAGAGACCAGCGTCGTCCGACGTCGACGATCCTCCAGCACGATTACCACCGCCTCCTTTCCCAAGCCTGTTACCTCCATCATCTAACGTCATTTTGGACTCATCTGGCCTCGACGCAGAGTCGGCACCACCTTCGCAGTACCAACCGACCCCATTGGCTGCTGCGATCTCCATCAACGGCTTCTCACCATCCCTGCCATCAGCTCCTCGTCCTGCGATCCCGATCACTTCTTCCATCGACAGCTTTCTACCATCCTCGCCAGTGGCTCCTCGTCCTGCGATCTCAATCACTTCTTCCATCGACAGCTTCCCACCTTCCTTGCCAGCGGCTCCTCGTCCTGCGATCTCGATCACTTCTTCCATCGACAGCTTCCCACCATCACCTCCACCGGCTTCTCAATCTGCAATCTCGATCACTTCATCCATTGACAGCTTTCCACCATTGTCTCCACTGGCTCCTTTACCTCAATAGAGATCGCGTCTACAATCAACAGTTTTCCGCCATCTTCACCGGTTCCAACCGGTCTTCAGCCATCCTCGCATGCAGAAACATCTACGATTGACTCCAACTACAACCCCAATTTGGATTTTTGCCCGTGCGATGGCACACACCCTGAGTGCCTTGCGACCAACTCGCCTGAGCTCGACTCCATTTTCCCCTGTGATCGCTACACCAAGCATATCATAAGTTCGCTCAATACCTGTAACAAAATGCTGCTAACTCGGTCACAGGTAATTTTGCACACAATGGATGCCCAGTTGCCTACGCGATGGTCGTTCACTGGCTCCGAAGACACATACATCCTTCATGGCTGCGACTTCATCAAGGCATACAACATGGCTCTCCCAAAAATCTACAGCCCCCTTGTCAGACTCAAGACCGACGACATTCTTCCTATGCCGCTAAGGAGATGCATCAATCGGGCCCTCCCGTTGTCGAAGAAATGTGACCACAAGCCGACTGGCCTCTCACGGCCACTGTCGACACTTTCTCACTTGGCGGCAGTCCTTCTTTGCGAACGTAATGGAACTGAACTCGTTACGACATACTCTTGGCTCGAGCCGGTACGCACAATCTCTACTTTTTGCTTTCAATTTGTTTCTGATGTTGTCTGGTTTAGCTTGCACTGCACACTATCGACATCATCCCCAAGTCTGTGCTTGACCGGCACATTGAATTGGCTCACGCGCAGGTCAACGGCACTGCCGACACCTCATTTGATTCCATTTCGGGGTTCACATCGTCTGATCCCGCGGCGGAGGAAATGCCTGCTCTCATTGAATATGATATTTAGTTAGGTACAATCAATTTGATTAGATATGATTAGATATGCCATCATCCACATGCCAATACAAGCCGTATGCCAAAATCTGTGTGAAATGCGCGAGTAACCCGCGAGTGGATCTGTGGGTTTGGAGGTAAGAAAATTCTTGTCATGGATCCGCCAAAAATAATACCCATTGGGATCCATACCTGTGGGTTTCCCATGGATCCATACCCATAAGATCCGCGGGTATCCTGGACTCGTGCTCAGCCTTAATGTAAGATGAATTTATTAGCAAAACCGGCGGTCTTAAATACATGAATATGACTCTGACATGACTCACGAAATTCTGGGACTGAAGGAACGTTGGAGAATGTGTAGGAAACATGCAGAATGTTCTCCAACGTTGCAGCGCTCGATGGCCGAGGTCCTGCCCGAGTGGCTGAGCGCATATACCCAGTCGAATTAGTGCAAGTACGTGAGAAAAGGCATTAATAACCTTCAACTCAAAATAGTATCTTGAATACGTATGCAATTGCTCTAGAACTTCTCGGACCAAAGGAAGGCGTCTTGAGGTACTGACTGACGAAAGTGGAAGGTGATCAGAGGCCTCGAGGCCGAGGGGGAACGATGCAAAGGCGTAGGAGTTGAGAATGTGGCGTGGGAATCGAGAACAAAGGGAAGGACGTGTATAGTAATTTGGTCATGTGACCACCCTGCAGCTGGGAATGGAACTAGCGCTCGCTGAGCGTCAAGATACTTGTCGCCACCTATATTAGGAAACATTACAACGAAGTTGTAATGTAGACTTCAACAATAAACTTGCACATTTTGTACAGCTCGAACCGCTCGATGAATACCTCTGGAGTCCTTAATGAAAGTTGTTATTAGGACTCCTAAGAATACAATAAAAAAGTAGCTAAGGTGTCTCTTAAGTTTTCATCGAGGAGCAAACGTGAAAATGTACAAAAATAGTGTATTTGATTGCAGATCAAATATACAGACTATCTAAGTCGTAGAAATTGTTAACTACAAGTTGTAATGAAAGAGTACATAGTACAAAGTGTAATAAGACTGCTAATTGTAATGAAAATCGTAATGGTATTACAAAAAGTAAGAAATCGAGACTCTAATACTTGTTGAAAGTATTAGAAAAAGGTGCTTAAAGTGTTAGTACTATTAGCGCGTAAGGGTAATGCATAGTAATGAAATATTCGAGGGCGCATATAGCCAGCTGTAATACATATTCCAGATCGTAGTATCGAACTGTTGGAATATTAGGCGCTTAGTTGAGATGGTGAGAGGGGAAATAGTCTCACAATATCCTATTTCCTCACACACTTGCTGCAAGATCTGCGAGATTGTCGGCAATTGTGTTGGCATCCTTGTTACTGGCATGGCCGTTGAACAACAAGGTGGTGATGGAGTTGAATGAGAAGTGTCCGTTGATGTTTCTCAGGATGACCGTTGAACAGAGGCACATGGACGGGTAGTGTTGTACATCATTGTTGCTTGCATACTCTTGTTTGACCACAAGGAATCCATGCTGACGTCGTCGAGCGACGAACGAGTGCTGCGTAGCACACTTTTGAGCCGTGGTATCGTTTGAGAAGGTGTGCGTGACCCAGCTGCACGTGGAATCAGCGACGGCTTGTGCTCTTGAGCTCGCCAATCCTCGGCCGCTAACCAGTCAGCAATGCCTTCGTCGTCCTTCGCGAGACATCTCAACATGCCATCGACCTGGTCATCTGACAGGAGGGGCTGAATGGGAATGTGTGATTGGTTGTACAAGTGACAACAGTTGTATGCGGTGACAGGGTCAGAGCATGAGGGTGTCGAGGTTGGCGAAGTGCTGGGGAGATCAAAATGAGACAAAAATCACATATCCTGATCACAATCTTTGATAATTCCAGCGATTGTGGAGGGTATGGATTGGACGCTGGCCAATAGCCCTTCAATGCTCTTGACAAAGTCAGTGACAGCGGCTACATGTTGAGATGCAGCTTGGGGTTCTCGAGATAGAAACTCTGTGATAATACTGGCAAATGTGGAAACGATGGACGGGATTTGCATGAAGACCTTGTTGTAGAAGTTGACCAAATCGACGATCTTGGCAGCAAGTTGACTGTTGTTGTCCAGGCTTCCGACATCATATAAGTTGACAAAAGCGCGACAATCACAGCCAGACAAGAGGCAGTCTAATGCTAGATTCCCTAGCTTGGGATGGGTGAATGGATAATGTTCGTAGATGGAAAATGAGTGAATATTGGGTGACGGTGAGGGGACGTAGGTGGTCCGCGCGACGGGTGAGGCAAACCGAGGTTGCTGCATTGCCGAAAGTTTGACCTGCCTAAACCCCCTCGCAGTGGGCTCCATAATGAAAGGCGCCTCTCCTCTGTGGGTGGAGAAAGGCATGTAAGGTGTGGGCCTTCTCTTGACTGAGAGAAGGGTGGTTCGAGGGGATTTTGGCTGAGGCTGTGTTAGGGTTGCAGCGGATGGTTGGTGTTGATGAGAGTGCGAAGTGAGGTGCCGACTAGCAGCGAGGACGAGAAAGAGAAAAGAGAAACTGTAATTGTCAAATGTTGTAAACATAGAACGTAGAGACTTAATTCAACGCGCAAGTGCAAAGGCGGTCACTGGTTTGATTGCAACCTATTGGTCCATTGACAGATTAGGACTCAACCATCGAATTCTTCCAACCATTACGAAGCATATGAACCATGCCCCAGAAGCCTCCCTTCCCTACACATCGGAACAGCCAGCCCAGGTGTCGATAGCGTGTGGCAAGCACTGCAGCGAACACCACTCCCACCTTCCAGCCAAAATTTGGAGAGATTTTATTCAGCTTGCAGCTTCACTGGCATTCACAGTCTACTTCGAATATGGTGTGCAACGTGTTTGAGAGCAGATGCTCAGGCTGGAAATAATGTTCTAATGGTTGTCATTGAGGATGGATTGGTTTGTCATGTCGTGTTAATACTAGTAACTTTCCATGGGTCCCGTCGCCTCCTTCTGCCAATGAGAATCAGGGTGTACAAATTATACATCCATTCACGGCTGGCAAAGCACCTTGTGACTAGTGGGCACACCAAGAACACAGCCTTGACCTCGTTGTGACCAGTGGACCTGAGGGTGAACCAAGCTCACAATAAGGGTGATTGCGTGACGGAGAAAACATGTAACCATGGTACACACTGTAAGATTTTGTTTTAATCAGGGTCAGGGAATCCATTCAGAGGGTGTACCCATGTGTAAACACTGGTCCCAGGTAAGGTTTTATTTAACCCATTTGAGTGTTTACATGTGGGTACACCCTCTGAATGGATTCCCTGACCCTGATTAAAACAAAATCTTACGGTGTATACCATGGTTACATGTTTTCTCCATCATGCAATCACACCCTTATTGTGAGCTTGGTTCACCCTCAGGTCCACTGGTCACAACGAGGTCAAGGCTGTGTTCTTGGTGTGTCCACCAGTCACAAGGTGCTTTGCCAGCTGTGATTTGCCAAACTTGATAACTTGCTCCTGTCTCGGCATGACAGTGGCGGATAAGAATCTATAGCAAGCACTCCAATATCCACACAATAATATACACATGAGGCATACTGTACACAAAAAGTCTTCCAAAAACTAGAACTCTTCTCCTATCATACAATACAACCTTGACATGACAGTCAATAGTATCCACAACTTTTCATGCCCAACTCCCTTGGCACCACCACCGAGTATCGGTCTCCTGCTCCGTCACACCATGCAACGACGCAATGTAAACGTACAAACCCGTACGATCCAACGTGAGTCCAGCTAAGTGAACTTCGACATCTTTGCTCCAGGGGTCGCGATCATCAAGGAACCTCCTTTGATGGGATGCGCCACTCGCTAACGCAGTCGTAGACGACGGTCCTGGTCCCGACGATGAAGTTGGTGTTTGAGACTGCCAGTGAGACTGGGATTGGGATTGCAATTGCGATGTCGTGGTGGTGGTAGAACCAGAAGCAGAGCCCGAGGCAGCAGCGCCAGATGGAGGAGCGGGAGACGTGGCACGCGACGGCGTGCATTCACGTTCGGACAAGAACCCATCATAATCAACATCCATTGCCCCAGTGTCCTCTGAGGCTCTGCCGCCGTAGCTTCCACGAGCTTAGGTGACCGTGACCGACTCCTCGTATTTATGATCACACGTGTAGGAGATCCAGAGCGCGACCGTTACATCCAACCGGACGGAGATGGCGACCTGCTCCATAACCCGCGAATGACGACTGCATGACTAAGACTCGGGCTACTGCCGTCAACGATGATATGTGCTCGCGGACTTCTAGATCGACTTGGAGCTGGTGCCCAGCGGAAGACGTCCGTCGGTGGACTCATAGATCGACCACGCCTCTCATCTCCTTCGCGATCATGCATATCCATCATCCATCCCATATCTTCCAGGTTAAGCGGCGACAGTACAGACGCGAGCCCATGACCAGCGAGAACACGGCCAACTTCTTGGCTTCTGGACTTGGCATCGGCGGTATCACCACCCACGGTACCTCGCTATCCCTGTCCGTTGCGTTTTCATGTCCGTGGTGATCCCCATCAGCGTTACGACTGCCCGAGTCGCTCGCACTATCTTCACGATCCATCTCAGACGCAAACTTACCTCCCCGTGTAGTGGCCTCTCAACTCTCCTCGCTCCAAACCGCACGGATCGTAACACCATTCGCCGCTCCACCTCTACCGCCTCCTCCACCACCACCACCGCTACTTCCTCCACCAACAACCCAATCCCTACCACGTCTCGCCGACCGTGAAGCAAATTGCAAGCTCCGCGCAGGTGGTTGAGGACTTTCGAAAAGAGGTTCGGTATCACCCGACGTACGTGTACATTGATGGAGGGAGTGGCAGTGGTGGTGTAGGTGCTCCGGATAAGGTGATTCACTACTTCAAATCGGCTCCGGAGAGTGTACGAATCGCGATGGAGACAAGAGCGGCCCTCTGTGATCGGAACCGCGACCCCGAGAGGAGTTTATTGCGTTGCGGTCGTTGGGAACGGCATCCAATGGTAAGACCTTCACAGTTTAGGGTAACTCCTTAATGATTCATGTTGGCTTCAGCATTCATGATGCCGGGAACGTGAACGCTCTAGCCCGTCGTCGTATCGGCCTGTGGCCGCCCGAGTCCTCTCCTCATCTGCGGGATTCGAATAACGTCGTGCTGCGTAAACGTCTCCGCGTCGATGATGTGTATGAGCGACGTCTGCTGTAGATTGAAACCCGACGTCGAAAGCTCAGCTACCACGATGACCACGATGGGGATGGTGAGTAATAGGGAAGGTGCGCATGGTGATGGGGTGTATGCGGCGTGGGGATTTGGGGGAGGATGGGGAAGTGGAGGTCGGTGAGGGATATAATGATGAGGTGGGGAGTGTGTATGTTGCCAGATGGATGAATGTTAGCGGGGTTCGTGGTGCTCGATGGAGGTAGGTCTGCGGTGAGTCTCCGCATGAGAGGATGGTTGATCCATCAGGTGAAATAGACGCTGTCATAAAATTTCCGTTAGCCCAAGAAGATCGAAGAGCAACGAGGACGGAAGAAACGGAAGAAAGACGTATTGTGACTCACGGGAACGCTCAACTTAAATACCCCAACGTTCTCCAATCTCTGTACTTTCCCATGCGGGAACGCTCGACTCCGATGAACCCTCCTCCACAACAGCTCTTCGGGGGAGTAGTTGTCGCATTCAAGATAAATATCGCAGAATTTGACAGTGCAGTCGTTGTTGCTACTACGAGGCGAGGAACCGAATTCGTCGACGATGAAGCAGAGGATGCAAAGTGAGTATTCGAGAATGTTTCGGATGATGCTATTTGCGATGATACGAGTGGTGGAGGGTGGTACAGCAAGACAGAATTGTTGATGGAACCCGTAAGGTAGAGTTGTATTCCCATATTAGTTCCGAATGCTTTTAGACGATATTGATCTTGATTGGGACGATGCATGCGGTGATGACTTTGGTTTTGGCGATATACGAGAAGAGTGCGAGGTAGAGATCGCTTTCTTGACCGCCGGCGGCTAGGAGGATGCGGTTGTCTTCCGATGAGGTTGAGACGTGCCGAGAATGTGATGGTCGTTCGTTCCGTCTGTTCGCAGTTCGGAACGGCGTCATACCAAGTTATGCCACGAAAATGATGGAAGAATATTCGGCGAGGATATACTGAATCGATGGTGATCATAGAAATGTCCAAGGCGGACAAAGGCCAAACGACACCCTTATTCCTCGGACATACGATCAAGTCGCGCAGTTGACTACAAATTTGCAGATACTCAAGTCAGCTCAGCACATTTGGTTATTAAAACGAGCAAATTTGAGGAACGTACACATGACCGATAGCGACATCTGCGGAGGCCGATGCGCTTGGAACCGTGGACAACAGCGAGCTCGAGCTAAGGAGGCTGTGACTGTGACGAATTCCGGCGGACTTTCAAAATTCGAGCGGCATGTTAAAACAACTGAAACCCGCATGTTTACATCTTCGCACTATTCCACATCCACACAACTCAATACCACACAACTGCAGCTATGTTTGAAACGGTCTTTTCCCGAATTATTTCCGCACTCAAGTTCTCTATCAATTCAATAATACTCTTAATCGTATTCATACTCCACATCACACCGGCACTCTCTATTGTCCTGGCGACCTATGCCACTACCCCGCTGTGGTCATGGGGAGCCACATTCCTTTCCATTTTACTTAGTATCGCGGTTACGTACCCCCTGAGGCTGAGAACCATCGGCTATCACCATTACGTGGTGACATGGGCCTTCATATGTTACTTGGCATCAATCGTGGTGTCCGGATACACATCGCGTAGGTCACACAGTTCAGATCCAGAAGCAACACGTTAACATCTCTTCAGTGCGAACTGTTACCATCCCAACCTGGCTCATCATCATCCTCATCATACCCGCCATCGTAGTATTCTACGTTGCGGAGGTTGTCTTTCACACATTCGTTTCGGCACTCAATCCTCGTCTCGGGGCCTTCGAGATCTTCCACTTGAGGATGTGGACGCTCTGGCGATTTATCGAGGGCACCGTTAGTGGGTGCATACGAGGCGGGGCTAATAGTGTGCAAAGTGACGGTCAGCTAGCGGACGGACGTGTGGCAGCAGGGTCGGGAGCCGTGGCGCAAATACCAGGACCCGCGGCACCAGGACCCGCGGCGGCAGGACCCGTGGCAGCAGGACTCGCGGCAGCAGGACCCACGGCAGCAGGACCCACGGCAGCAGGACCCACGGCAGCAGGACCCGCAGCAGCAGTAGACATCTTGACAGGGCCGCCGATGGAGTTGGTTGACCTGAGCTTGGAAATGGCGGGTAGGCAGCAGGCAAGTATACCTCCTCCGCCATACTTTGTGAGTCCTGTTAGCCTTCTCCTTGTGTGTATGCTCACTCATCTTTGTGATCGTGATCAATGCTAGGCCCAGGCATATTTCATTGACTCAATATTATTCAGGAACAAGCAAGATGACACGGACATATGCGGTTCATATGTATAGTTCTTCTCTTCTTCGGTCTCCTCAATTATTGTATCCTTTATTGATGTGCCACCAGAGTGTTTAGAATGTCATACATACGCGTAAAATGAATTAGAGTATTGTACAATAGAGTATTTTAGAGTATTTACATGTTGCGTGCTACCATCTCTCGTCGTCATGTCACGTCCCGTATCCGAGTCCCTCCTAACCCACGTCGGATATTAGCGAGCTCCTTGAGCATCGTGATCTCGAAAAACGGCGTCAAGGTGTATTACAGATTACCCCCTGACGCGTTCACACCATTGCACTCAGAATGGCTTGCTCACTGTGCTTTCTATACAGCCGACTACTGGGGGAGCAAATTCTATTCGTCCGAAAACAATGCGATTGGGACGTGATGATTATTTTACAATGCCGGTTTCCTTTTTCTACAACAGTCATTCGTTTATGATACAGTGTTCCTCACGAAGTAAGAAGAGATATCGCGTTCTGCAGTTGCTCCGTCAGACCCATGACCTGAATTGTGCATAACTATATCAAAAAATGCATAGTCACAAACAAAAAATAAATACGCACATGTTTTGGGTGAAAAGGCTCGAAATGATGTCCAGGAATATCCAGAACCTCCACCGTACCGCCGACGAGTCGTTCCCAGTCCTCTACAGCACTCCTCGGGTCCCGCCGGTCTGTAAGGAACGTCAGAGCACCACACCCAGGTACAGCGCTCACGTCGAACGCCTCAGTACAGCGAACCATCACAAGCCGAGGGTACGGTCGCGGAGCAGACTGAGGTTCGTACGCAACGACGGCGTGCGTGCTGTGATTCATCTGCGTGCGGACGAGTGAGGCGATTCGTGCATGGCGCACGTTTGAGAACTCCGCGGTTGGTAAAACGGCGTCGATAAGAACGGGAGGGAGAGGTTCGGTTGAGAATGGCGATGGTGAGTCGATCAGGATGACACCTGCGACCTTGATGCCTGCGCGTTGCATTTCACAGGCCATGTGGAACGCGACGATACCGCCAAAGGACCAACCTGTTGAACGTAGTCAGAAGACAATCCGATAGAAAACACAGCATAACATTACCTCCAAGAATCCAACCATCATGGGTCAGCGCCGCACTTATCTCGTTTATATAGTGGCCCGCCATCTCGGGAATACCGCCCACCCAGTGCTCGCCTGAAAGCAGCTTTGGATTGTTGATGCTCCATACAGCGCGTCCAAGAGCTCCGATTCGAGTGTACCCGCTGGTCATGCCACTGCCATCATGAACCAGAAAGAGCGGAACCCCATCGCCATCGTTGGCCGTCTGAACTTGAATAAGAGTTTGATCGAATCCAAAGACCTTCTCCAGGAATTCGCATTCAGGGATCACCGAACAACTAAAACGACGGGGCATTGACCGGCGCGTGGTACTAAACTCGGAAACTTTCGTCGAACGAGTAAATTGTCTTAGTTGCCTGCGCGTAGTCAGATAGTTCTGGATGTCTCTGATCGTAGGGTGGTCATAGTAAAGTTGGATGGAAGCGTCACACGGAATTGGACTTGCAGGTTGTGTAGTGCTTCAATGGATGCTAGCGAGTCAAGCCACAGTTGTACGACCTCGTGTTCGTCGTGCAATTCGCCTGCCGGAATGTCCAAAACGTTGCCTAGGATTTCCTTCACTTGCAGGGTCAGAGGCGAGTCGGTACCCAAGGAAACGTCTGGAACGAATGTCACGCGTTCTCCGGAAGTCCTTCGAGGATGCGCAGTCTCGTGGAGCTCCGGACTTTCATCACGATGCGACTGTTCCGAAAACGATACCTTAGCTTGACTTGTGATAACAGTGCGGAAGTCTGCTTTCTCGATGATACCGTCAGGCGAGTTGGCCGCCTTTTCATTCCATTGGGATCGTGAAACTAGATCTGCGAGGTCGCTCAGAGTGTACGATGATTGAAGCTGCGAAGCATCAAGGCTGAATGAAGGAAACGTCCTTTGAAGTTCACCAGTAAGTTGACCCCACATAAAGTAGTCGAGACCAAGATCAGAGATTTTGCTGCTCAGAGTGATCTTTGCTGAAGTCGTGCCGCATACTTCGGAGACCAGCTTCAGAACATCATTGGCTACATCCGCGGGTTGCTCGACAATAGTAATCGTACTTGAAGAAGAGAGCGTCCGGGAACGAAGCCTTCGCCTGGCAACAGGAGCTTGACTTTGATCAGTTGCACTTGATTGCTCGGTATGGAATAGGGTTTGGGAGCCAGACAGAAGTTTCTTCAAGCTGCTTGGGCGTACCCGGCTGAACCGCATTCGTTTGATGTGGGCTACAACTCTGTTCGGGGTGGCCGTTTCTACGGCCCACGCGTCCGCGAGAACAACACCGTCAGCGACCGGAATAGTCGAGCAAATGAAGTCATAGTTCATGTCATAATCCAGAAGATCAGAAAGAACTTTCGTGGAGTCACTTTGGCTGCATATGTAGAGTTGGTCGCTCGGAACCTCGCGATCGACCACAAAGCCGGCGAGATGAGTCAAAGTATCCACGAAGACCGGGTGAGCGACGAACATTCCAGAGTCGTGGTCTTCAGGAAGTTTGATGATTGCGCACGCCTCTCCTCCGTTCGTGCTGAGAGTTAACGACCTAATTGCTTGGAAGGTTGACGAGTACTGAACAACGCGAGAAAATATGAGATGATAGATCGTCCAAGTGCGAAGGGTTTCGGGGGGACTGCCATCTATACATGTAAGCAAAGAGGACCTTCGGCGCTCAAGTACCGGACTGTGCAGCTGCAGTTTGGAATTGATATAGACTTGGACCGTAATTGGAAGGATCCTGTGCAGTATCCTTCCTTTGACTTGAAGATGCGATAATAAACGTGCCAGCATTTTTTCCACCAGTGGGATGCAAGGTAATAGTGGTCCGAAGAGAAATGGAAGAATCGTGATAAAAAACCAAAGGGTGGATAAATTGAACGTCAGACAACGTCACCAAAGAGTCAGACGATCGTAGGCGTAGTCCATCGTACATGTCGCCGCGGCAATGGCCAGTTCATGATATACCGCCGCAGGACAGAGGGCATAGTCGAACACAACGTGACCACTGACAAATGTAGCCAATTTTTCTAAAGAGGTTTCGAATTCGGACATGTTGGCATCGCGCGTGGAAGGGCGCTTTGTCCATGATTCCAAAAAATGCGTATTTGGTGGAATTGGCCTCCTCAGCAACCATGTCTGATTGCTCTTCACGGAACGGGACCCAGTAGGGAGATGGAGTGAATGGGTAGGCTGGAACAGCAATGTAACGTGCATTGGGACGAAACCTGACGCCAGTTCAGGTCGCGACGGGTTTGATAAAGACGAGCCAAAGACGTAGAGAGGATGGATCCCGCTGGAGCACATCTGTGCAAGGATTGTAAAGTCAAAACTGCCCCGCTATCGCGTGAGACCATTGGTAGAGTCGTAGGATGAGGGCCGAGCTCGACACACGCTTCGACGTCGATGGTCCTTAGCAAGCTGTCCACTATAGATTCGAAGAAGACGGGATGGCGAGCGTGCTGCACGAGGTAGGTGAATCCGAAAACCGAATCATCGCCAGCATCGATAATCCGGCCATGCACGTTCGAGCCAATTGGAATGTCTGGAGGAGAGAAATGGAACTTCGCTGCGTACGCGGTGAAATCTTCAAGAATAGGATCCATCGCGACCGTGTGAAAGGCGAAGGGAGCTTCAAGATGAACACATTTGCAAGTTCCCGCTGTTTCGAGATGAACCTGTAAGGCAGACAATTGGTCCAGAGGTCCCCCTACTACCGCGCTCGCGCTGGTGTTGAAACAGGGCATAGACAGCATATCAAATTCCTTCCCATCTTCCAGAATTTTCGACGGCATTTGCGGTCCCAGACGCAAGGCCATCATCCCGCTGACTCCCATTTCACAACGTCGTACCATAAGGTTTGCCCGGTACGCAACCAGCCGTAATGCAGAATCCACACTTAAGACATGGGCGGCAACAAGAGCGGCGTACTCGCCGAGGCTGGTAAACGTTTCATTTAACCTGTCTCTCGAGATGAAACGGGGATCTCACCTGTGACCAATGACCACATCGGGTTGAACACCAAATGCCAACCAAAGGCTGCAGCAATGCATACTCCAAGACGAAGATCGCGCATTGGAATGCCACAATTTCATCGTCCATATCGAATAACAATTCTCCCTGGGGGTTGATAACAGAAAGAACGCCAGGATAACCCCACGAGACAAGCATCTCGTGACACTCATTCACCGAGTCTCTGAATATCTTCGAAGTCGCATACAACGACTGTCCCATGCCCAAATACTGTCCACCTTGACCGGAGAAGAAGATGAAAACTGTCGTGCCATTCTCGCTAGCAACCTTAGAAGGTTTGGCAACACGGAGTTGTTGACCTAACTCTTCAGCTGAGTCCGCAAAAACCGCGACCCTCCATGAGCCAACCTGGCGTCGAGCAGTGACAGTATAACCGAAATCCACGAGCGCTTGTCGATCCCGTAACGCGCTGCCTTCCACGTGTGCAACATACTGCTCCCGTATTTTGAGCAAAGAAGGTTCCGAATCTGCACAAAACGCGACCAGGACTTTCGCTTTTGAGTCCTCACGAGCGATTGACCGAAGCGACACGGGAGGTTCCTCGATCAGAAGCGCTGCGTTCGATCCAGCAGCGCCAAAGTTATTCAAAAGCGCGATCCTTCTTCGCCCACCATTGCCTGACATGGGCCATGGTACGCCAACAGCGCTGATAACCGTCCCATCCTTTCCCAAAAGTTCTATCTTCGGATTCAAGCGCCGAAGAGATATCTGCGGCGGAACGAACTGCTTATCCAGCATGAGAAGTAGCTTCGCTAGCCCAGCTGCTCCTGAGGCGGCTCCGGCGTGTCCGAGGTTGGCTTTGATTGCAGACACGTAGAGCGGATTCTCCATCGTGCGACCAGAGCAAAGCACTTGGCGGAGGCTCCGTAGTTCAGCTGGATCACCACCTTGGGTGCCTGAGATCGTAGCGTGTGTCGTATCAGCGAACCAGTCTGACTCGGTAAACAGGGAAGAATCTCACCTGTTCCGTGTGCCTCAACGACGCTCACTTCATGTGGATGGAGACCTGCATCGGAAAGCAACGTCTTGAATAACTTCGCCTGCGTTGGATGATGTGGCTGCGTGATGGAGGTCGCCAATCCCGACTGGTTTACTTCGATTCCGCGGATAACGCCAAGGATATTGTCGTTCTCCGCAATGGCGTCCTCGAGGCGCTTAAGGACGAACATTCCGCAGTCTAGGTGATTCAACATGTCGTAAGCGGAACTCGGAGTGTAGGATAAGGAGAAATGAAGACCTTACCATCGGCGCGACAATATCCGTCTGCAGACTCGTCGAAAGGTTTACACTGGCCCGTGGGACTCAAAAAGTGGGCTCTATCCAACCCAAGGTACATCTACCCGCGTCCCAGAAAGTAGTTAACATTTATGGTTTGTCTTGAAAATTGACAGCCGAATTACTTACATCCGGACTCGTTATGATGTTAACACCGCCAGCGAGCGCAGCAGTGCAGTCATCGGCAGCGATAGCTCGACAAGCTTGGTATATCGCCACCAGGGAGGACGAACATGTCGTGTTGACTACCAAAGATGGCCCAGAGAGGCCCAAGGCGTAGGAGATGCGACCACTGAGAAATGCAGGTAAAGTGCCTGGGGAAGAGCGAATTTCAGTCAGTTTTACCGTCATGGAACGGGATTTCAATGCAAACAAGAACCCACCAGTAGAATAATGGACATCCACGTCCTGTCTCAAGTTCTGGACATAGTCATTCGTCGCCATCCGACATAACACCCAATACTTCCAAGATCATAAGTCCTCGCCGCATGTGGTACATAACCCACGTTCTCCAGCGCGTGATACGAGACCTGTAAGAGCACACGTTGCTGTGGATCCATGCTCTTTGCTCCACGTGGTGAGATTTTGAAGAACGCGGCATCGAAGCCTGCGGCGTCCACGTCTGAGATGAAGTTGCCATAGAGCGTTTTCAGGATGCGTCCAGGGTTGGAGGGTGGTTTAGACGTGTATGGTGATACTTCGAAGCGAGTGTTGGGGATCTGGAGGGGGTAGTGCCATTCAGCAAAGTCTTTGAATAACAAATGTTGGAATAGAATTTTCCCGCACCTCCGAGACGGTGTTCAGGCCTTGTTCAAGGATACTCCACAACTCATCCTCGTTGTTCGCTCCGGGAAACTTGAAAGCTTGACCTATGATGGCGATTGGTACATTTTCAACTCGAGGGCGAAGGATGGTGAAGGACGAGAAGTCGTCGACGGATATGGAAACCGTTGAATCGGGAATCAAATCTGTCAAGGCACGTTTTAAGAGGCGCCCAAGCTCTCAGTTCACAGTACTAATCAGAGTATTAGCCAAAATCTTGGCTCATGTCCCATGTCTGTGGGGGTCCCGACGAATTCAAGTTTTTTCAAGTTTACATAAGAGAGGGAAAAGGGAAGATTACCAATGTATTTTATTGGGATAGGGCTCCCGGCAGAATTATAAATTATAAATTTTCGCTATTTCTCGCGCGTGCGGCACAAGTGTGTTTATGTGCCACAACTTGATTTCCATTGGCCGAGTTCTCCCGGTGGCTATGTCTCGTTATGGGTGCGGACATCCTTTTTGAATTCAAGATCGCGTGGCGCGCACGTTACGCATTCCCGTACAGTACAGGCCTTGCTCTCTCCAGCACCGAAGACTCGCCTTCACCATCTTGTATACGTCTCGTCCCGCGACCGCGATTCTGCATGCTGGACGTGTGCGATACCGCCGCCACTGTTTACGGAACCTTTCGTCGCTTATGTGCTTCACCGGACCCGCCTGTATCACTCTCAAGACTCAAATTCTCGCTGCATGCGGCCCTTCAAGCCATCCTCTATTTCTTTCGTGCTCACGATCGTCTGGGAGGTGGTCTGCGACGACACCTATTTGAGTAGGAGCTGGGCAAGGGGTTAGGCAGGGAATCTTCGCAGGGACAGAACTCAGACGGACATCGAGATGCGCGTGTACCTCGGATGGTATTCGAACGCGCCCAGCAAGGATTTAAACAGGAGGTACGCAAAACTCTTCTCACACTCGATTTTTGCCTCTCAGTGTTGACGCCGGTCTACCAACTGCCCACTCCTATTGACGTCGGTCTCACGCACACGGCGGCACCTTTGGGGGTCGAGCTCTCGCGCTGGTATGTATCTTTCATCCAGGCTCCTTCACCACCACCCAAAACCAGTAACCCACTCTACGCATCAAAACCTGTTCATTCCGGCTACGTAACGCCTCCCACAAGACTCTCAAGTCCCGGAACACCTATGAACACGGCCGACTTGTCACCCGCTTCCTCTGAAGCATCGCTCCCGTCACGTTCCACCACTGCCTCCGAGCACCACCAACAGCGGATCATTGTCAACACCACCTCCATGCGCGCTTCACCATCTACCCTTGCACCACCTCTACCTCGCCGCACATTCCTTGCCGCGCTCATACTCGCTCATACTCGCATCAAAATTTTGCAAGACCCATCCCATTCAAACGGCGCATAGGCAAAGCTCTCTGGCTTGCCATCATGCGAAGTGCATCGGTGCCAATGCCTTTCGGAGACACCTGGACAGGTGTATATGTGCCGGTAAGAGCGCGACCGCTGTCGATAAGCTTCGCTGACCGATACATAGGGCAATGACTGAAGTCCCAACAAACCGACGTCTTGTTCAACGGTGTTGCGTTCCCAGGCCCACTGATGTCCGATTTCAGCGTCAGCCCAAAGATACGGCGCTCAGTCGCTCGTTGATCACCTGTGTCGCTCAGGAGAGTGGCAACGATGCCAGAAGAGGCGCTAATGCGAAATTCGCATGTTATCCTCCAATCCCGCCATCTCCCCACTTCAAGACTTCCCAATACCAGCACCAGTCAATGTGAGTGTTGGATGGGACGGAAGCATCACCAACAAAGCCACCACACTTGTAGTTTGGTCTTTGGACACCATCGACAATGTCAAGGCAAAAATTCAAGATTCGGGGGCAACACCAAGGTTGGCCTTCACTCCGCCATCCTTAGCAGACTCGACCTTTTGACACCCCAAATATGCAGTACGTCTGATTTTCGGCGTGCAGCACAGGTTCGAATGAGTCCGCCATACTCCAAGCCCATCTGAAGAGTGCAGCAATGCGGAACGGCAAGAAATTTGAGTTTACGTTCAACGGCAGCACCTCAGCTTCGGAGTCATTGTCTTTTTGTGGACAGGCGTAGGCAGATCTTTAGGGAGGTTGAGCGTACCACGCAAGTTTCACAGCACGGAAACACATCTCCCGCGACACTTTGGTTAATCTAGCGACATCCCTTCAACATTCCGAATGTAGGGTTCCAGTTGTTAATATTACTATTTTCCTCATCTCATCTCTTCCTCATTTTGTGCTGTCCCTTTTTGCGACGCCACTTTGCCTTGCCACGACGAAATGACGTTCGCTTGTATACCAGCTTATGTCTGCAGTACCTTAGTTCAATAAAAACATAGAAATGCATGGTGTTAAGCGGGAATTTATTGACTACAGACACACAGACAATCTATGTGAGGAAGTATGCTATGTCCATCAACGCCTCGTTATCCCAAAGCGCCGCCGACGAAGTGACACAAACAGTTGTGCGACATCCGGCGCAATCCGAATGTTGTGTCCAAAACGGGTAGCAGTGCTTAGTCATGTTGATTGCCGGGACATAACCACATAAACCCCCACAGATGTGTGATAAGGGCCAAAATCTTGTTCACGGGAACCCTTTTCAGGGACTGGCTTTTTTGGTTTTAGTCAGCAGTCGTTGCTTTTGTGACGCCTCGTCACTGCCTTCGGTATCACGTGCGATCTCAACAATGCACGTAAGCAAGGCGCCTCTGAGTTTGTTGCATGGTGTGGGGGTTCACTCCATTGTAATGTATCCAAATATGACAACTTCGCGGTTGACAACATGTCTGAAATTTTGAACAAGTGTTTGGTGGAAATGTTCCGACAGCCTGCCACTCTTACAGGTGAATTCAGCCATAGTGAGATGAACAAAATGTTCTGGGTTGGTCAATAAAATCTCCAATAAAATCTCTACTGTCTAGTTAATGAATATAAGGTTTTTCATGATTTTTAACTGATTTTTACTCTTACGCAGTTTGTTGCATTGGTGCACAAATGGGAAAGCGATCATTTTATTAGTGGCATGTGATACAACAGGTGGTGACGAAGCATAAGGCTGCACACGACTCCATCTGTGGGTGGACTCGGACTTGTTTCCCACGGATCCAGGTCACATTTTTTTTTCAAAATTGACCTGTCGGGCCAGGTATACCTGTGATTTCACAGGTAAATCACAGGTTTAGATCTGTGGGAACAGATCCAGGTCATCACTTTGAAGAAAGTTTTGGGACTCGACCTGTGCGACCCGCAGGTCATAGGGACTCGTGTGCAGCCTTAACGAAGCATCACAAAAGCAACCTGACGACTGCTGACTAAAACCAAAAAAGCCAGTTCCTGAAAAGGGTTCCCGTGAACAAGATTTTGGCTAATACTCTGATTACATAGCTGCCACGCGTCCGCCCTAGTACTGTAAACGGAGAACCCTTTTCATGGACTGGGTAGGAGTCTGCCAAGCTCTCCGAAACTGGCAATGGAAATGCTCTTTGCTTCCAAAGCCAATGTGAGAGTAACAATGTTCGTTGTGACCAAATCGAATCTGACTGGTTCTACTAATATCATGTCCAAACCTGCGTTTAATAACACGTCTTGTAACATGGCCCTGCATTGGCGCGGTTATTGACCAGTATTTGTTGCTATTTTGATACATCTTGAGTCTTGTGGCTTCGCGCACCTAGGGGTCCCACCTATCACCGCTTATTAGCCTTAGTAACCTTTCACGATACTTAGGCTAACGAGCCTTTATCCGCTATTCACCTCAGATCCTCAAGACCTACCTTCAAGACCTTTCAACTTCGTGCTGGAGAGCTGAGTGCTGATGTACACCGTTGCCACCGGCAACGTCGGAGCTCCATTCCGATCATCAACCACCTTAAGGCTGCACACGAGTCCCTATGACCTGTGGGTCACACAGGTCGAGTCCCAAAACTTTCTTCAAAATGATGACCTGGATCTGTTCCCACGGATCTATTTCAAGATTTACCTGTGAATTACCTGTGAAATCACAGGTATACCTGTATTGACAGGTCAATTTTGAAAAAAATTGTGACCTGGATCCGTGGGAAACAAGTCCGGATCCAGATCCAGATGCACTCGTGTGCAGCCTTAAACCACCTCACGTGCGCTCAACATCACCCCGGCAACCTCCGCGTGTCTTTCCCCGCCCTCGTGCTCATCGTCGCCAACGCCGTGCTCAATTCTCCGCCCACCATGGCTTCAATTCCCGTCGGACTTTTTGTAGTGTTAATGCAAATGTTATTAGCAGCCTATACAAGTACAAAAATAGAGGATCATAGTGCCCTCGCTGTGTGAACGAGTGTGCGCCGTTGAAGACCATGCAAATGCCGCCGCCGCGCTCCCGACGCTAACCATGCCCGCCACCATCATCTACCATCGCGCCAGTTGTCTCCATCATCTGATCTGCCGTTGCCGTGTACCCGTGCACTTGCCAATGCCGTCATCTTCGTTGTGGGAACGAGTGTATGCCATTGAGAACCATGTACAACGCCGCCGCCGCTCCCGACAGTGACCATGCCTGCCCACCATCGCGCCAGCCATCTCTGTCATCCAATCTACCGTTGCCATTGCCGTGTACCCATCCATGCGCTTGCCACCGCCGTCTCATCAGCTCGCTGAGGTGCCAACGCCCTCCATCGTCGAGTCGTCCACTTGATCGTGCTCTTGCATAGCTGTCGTATTTTTGGTTGTCGTCTCCACCCTGGATGGTCTGTATTGATCGCGTATTGGGCTTGAGACTGTCCGACTTGGAACTGCTCGCTCGGTGTCCCCGCGGGTAAGCTGTGTGGTTCGGATCTTGTGTAGCCAGACCTCCTATACACAGCCAAGACTCCCAGACCTCGGCAGATCCTCACCCAATATCTGACGTGCGAGAACTTGATCATCCAGGATGACTACACATTGAGGATGTCATGGATGCCAGTTCGAGAATGTCCATGTTGACTGCAAGGCTGAATGACGCCTATTCAACAAGGGAAAGGGTGTATTAGTACATCAACATGTACTGAAAGCGTACCTTGGGTCATTGGATGGCTCAATTCGATGACTTGACAACGCAGGATCCAACGATGGTGGTGGTTGAAGATAAAGTGGCGCATGTGAACCTTGCAAATTGCCATATCAGGTAACTGTGGCGGGAGTCCGACAGTGCCGACACTCATTTTTACAGTCGATCGCACTCAGATCTTGCAGAATTAAGCTTCGGAATACGTTTCAGAGTATGTCAAAGGTATTAATTGAAAATATCTTATTGATTGAGCATTTATTCACTGAGTAATTGTCTCCGCAACACCAGAAATGGTAGCTTTTGATGAGTGACTGGTGGTTCTACATTATCTGAATATTCTATAGCCCTTCAACTATTTCTTAAATATTTATACGAAATCAATAGCTGTATTGGAGTGCAAAATTAAATATTAGAATGATTCCAATGGCTTGAAAATGAGCCACTTGACATATATGCGTGGGTGACCCTCTTCGGAACGGCTTCGGACACCTGTTTCATATATCCCTCCGTTTATCAGGCTCTAGAATTTGCGAAAGCTTCATGCTATGGACTATTGGACATATATTTAGAGAATATAAAAGGTTTGAGGGCGATCGGATGAGTTGCGATGATGCCATGGTTCAAGGATTGTATTAAGTCGAACTGGATTGTCCAAAGGAATCAGTTCAACATGTAGGAACTCTTTGAACTGTGGCATCACCGCAACTTGTCCGATCGCCCTCAAACCTTTTATATTCTCGAAATGTATGTCCAATAGTCCGAATCATCAAACTTTCATGAATTATGGAGCTTGCTAGACGTAGGAATATACGAAATGAGTGTTTATGGCCCTTCCGAAAGGGGTCATTCACACATATATGTCATCTTCTGCACTCTGCATCTGTCAGAATCATTCCAATTTTTATATTTACACTTCATTACATCTCTAAAGTAGTGGAGAATATATTCCAGACGATCAGACCGCTATATAATATTCAAATAATGTGCAACAGCCTCCCACCCGCCAAAAAGTACCATTTTGGGCATTGCGGGGATAATCAACCAATAAATACGAACTCAATCCACACAGAATTTTAACGCATGGTCCACCATATATTTCAAAGCTTATCCTGAAGCTTATATGTGCCAATTGCGTGTGCTACCCACTGTTAAAATGTGTGTCGGTGCTGTCGGACTTCCGCCACAGTTACCTGTTATGGCAATTTGGAAGATTCACATGCACCTCCTTTATCATCAACCACATCCCTGGTTGGGCTGCCCATCGTCAACACCGCGGAAACAAGCCACGGGCTTCTCCAGGTGAGTTCTCAAGGGGTTATTGTTTACTAAGATGTATGTTTTTCACTATGCAGGAGCCCGTCAAGGTCGCGAGCGACCCGAACATCCCACTCACACCCGCACACTACCTCAGACAAGGCGTGAGCCTCTCAAGATGCCACATCCGCCATGGACAGCAGCAGAAAACAAATCCGGCACATCAGGGAACACCCCATAGAGGCAAGCCGGCCCATCCTACGCCAGAGCAGCTCGCAGGCACGAGTCGAAGACGAAGCACCGATGGCACAAAGGCAAGGAAATAACGACGGCGGCGATCACGATGGCGGACCCACAACGGTGGTGACGTGGAAGGAGGGGTGTGGTGGAGCCGTTTGAAGGTGGGTGGTGTCGGAAACGACAGCAGCGGTGTGAGGGCGGACACAATCGGCGGACTCCTGACGACGACGGCAGAGCGACAGCAGCATCAGCGGGCAGATCGGACGACGGAGGCTACAGCGGCAGCGGTGGTGGTGACAGTTATGGTGTGCATACGGGTGGTTGGAGGCGGCGACTGCAGCGGCGGCGTACGCGCATGGACACTGACGGCGCACACGCAATCACACAGCGAGGGCACGATAGAATATATATTTTTGTTCATATATTTTCTCCTAATAATATATACAATGATACTACAAAAATTCCGACGGGAGTTGAGGACATGGAAGGCGGGGAACCGAGCACGGCGTCGGCGACGATGAGCACAAGGGCGGGGAATGACACGCAGAGGTTGCCGGGGTGATCTTGAGCGCATGTGAGGTGGTTGATGATTGGAATGGAGCTCCGACGTTGCCGGTGGCAACGGTGTACATCAGCACTCAGCTCTCCAGCACGAAGTTGAAAGGTCTTGAAGGTAGGTCTTGAGGATCTGAGGTGAATAGTGGATAAAGGCTCGTTAGCCTAAGTATCGTGAAAGGTTACTAATGCTAATAAGCGGTGATAGGTGGGACCCCTAGGTGCTTCGCGATAAGTACCTAGCAAAGCCTGTTTGTCTATCATCTCTTTTTCACCCACTGCTTGTACTACTAGACAGATATTTCAAATCGAGATACAGTCTGGTTCGAGCTCCGCGTGATTAAGCTAAGATCTTATTCTAACCTCACTACTCAGTCGTCATCAACCTCATGGCATTGCCGTCATCGTTGCCTGCCGACCTCACCTCTTTACACTTTTTCAAACCTTGTTCCTCTCGATTGATCTCGTTCAAGACTCAATCGACACTTTCGACCGGATTTAGTTCTAGGCTACTCAATCATCCCCCTTGACTGGATCTTGCTCGAATTTTCTTGTAGACGCGATGACTCCATTGTGCCACCCAACGGATTGCTCTGACCCCCGTAGAGAAGAGAACGTACACAACGCAGACGTGCCTTTGGATGTTCTGTCTACGTCTACAGCTTCTGAAAGTAGTACCACCACTACTCGACGCAGCACTCAAGCCTCGACTCAAGCGTCTGTTGCCCGAGCATCAGCCTCACAGTCAGCTTGCCCTCGTTCTCGTCCCCGAGCCCCCAGATTGGCAGCTACTTCCACCACAGCTGTGGTAACACCTGATTCCCCGTCTGCTAGACTGCCGACTTTGCGATCCCAACCTGATGCTCTTAACGTAGATGAAACCTCAAGCGGCGTCATTGCGAGCTTGGACTCTGTTCGTACACTTACCCGCCATAATGTGCAGCCGGCAACTGCTGCTTCTAGAACTGCCTTGATGAGCATTAGCCAACCGAGTCGCCCATCGTCGGTCTCCTCTGTAATTGACTCGCCAATACTGCAAGCATCCGCTCCCCCAAGTCAATATAGCACCGCAGGCTTGGAATGCTTGAACTCATCTTTTATTCAACCTCCCCCAGAGGAACTTCTCGCTGAAAACCAAGATCTCCGCTGGCATATTGCGTCATTAGAAAATGAACACCCGGAGATCCTTCAATCGCACTCACGCAGTTCTCGTCACTCTCGCTCCCGTCACGGAACAGATGTTGTGGACACCCGGACTAATACTTAGTCAGTAAGCCCATCACAACTTCCATCGCTGCCATCACCATCCAAGCGCTCTTGGTCTCAACCGCTTGCGGAACCTCTGTTGGATCATGCAAACCCTCCTATGCGTACCCCAGCCTCGGGTTTCTGGCATCTCGCCCAGAACTACGGCGCTGCGGTACGTAAGGCAGGTGCGGATGCCGTCGCTAGATGCACCCAAGTACGGACCGTTGAGACACAGGCATGCATAGACGAGGGCTATGATTGCCTGCAGCATCTCATGCGGGAGCAAGACTCTCAAGAAAACAATTCGGCATTTGGTCGCCGAATGGGAGCAGCTCGCCGTGAACGCCATGCCCTTTGTGTAGGAGATGAAGCGGATTGCGCGGCAGACCATTATGTTGCATAGTGGGCTGCTCAGCAAGCCGCAAGTTCAGACTCTAGACCTGTCCCAGCTGTGGACTATCCTCCAGCTGTGCTGGCTCAAGGCGATAACCCGCCGTCCCCAGACCCATTGTCTTCGGCAAGTTCTGATGATCACTCTAGATCTCACTCACATACTCGCTCAGGTACTCGCCGATCACACGTCTCTTCTGCAAATGCACCCTCATGGCATTACCACAATCCAAATTAAGGCAGAGCACAGGTATCACTAACCCGCAGGTTTGGCAGGGTTACATCCGTGAGAAACCTGCAGGTTCAGATATTCACAGGTATGATATTTTATAACACAATACCTGTGACAGATCCAGGTTGGACTTTCAGTTCATGATTCACCTGCAGATCAACCTTCAAGTTACCTGCATACATTTTCTTTTTGATTTACAACTGCATAAATTCTTTTAATCACTGATTTTGGTGAATATCTATAAGATATATTTTATTGTCAACACATTCAGAGATACACTATTGTAGCAAAGCAGCTGAGATGCTGGACATGTATAGCTCAGCTTAGCAATCTAAAGACACTATAGACAGATACCTGTGGGTACCCACAAGTACCTGCAGGTATCAGAGACTCATGGGTACCTGCATACCTGCAGGTATTTAACCTGTGGGTTGTGGGTATGAATGGAGGAAAACCTGTGCAGATGCAGGTTTGAATACTGAGTTCACTGTACCTGCAGGTACAGGTCCAGGTACATCCGCAGATGCACTCGTGCTCTGCCCTACTCCAAATGCACGTATGCCCGTTGATTCTAGAGATCCACTGGGTATCGGTCGCCGCTCTCATGAGCTGCAAGAGGCTCGGATGGGCTCAACTCACCTGCATCTCCCTGCACCGTTGCAAATCCCGTATGCTCCTGCGGCTCACTTGGGAAGTATGCCCAGCTATACAATCTGCTCCACCCCTGGCTGGAGCCTGTTATCCGCTGTTGGTACCGCCGTAGCTGCACCCCGCGCCTGCTCATGCTATACCGCCAGCTCCTCTGGCCCATTTCATGCCTGCTCCCGTGGTACCACGGCCCCTCACGCCCAGTGAGTACCCGTAGCAGCACCTGTACATCAGCTACCGCTGTATATTGGTGGTACAGCCCCCATGTTTCTTAACGAGGATATGTTACTTATATCCCCACTTGAACGTGAGACTCGTTCCAGGATAAGTACCATGATCTACGAACGTGTAGGAATGCTCCCTCCTGAGAACCCACAAGTTCAGTCATATCAGTTAAATAGATAATCTTTCCCACTTAATTGTCATAAATTGCGACAATCTTTTGGATAATCCTGTGAAGCAAGCCAATGCTGAAACCTACAATTTGGAACGAAATACCACATAATCCCATGATTATCTGGGATTATCGAGCAGATTATCTCAAGGACTTGTATAGTGTAATCTCAGTCCTGGGGAAGAACAGTTTACAAGAAGATTATCTACTCATTACCTAGCCACCAGATGTTCATCAAAAGGCACAATAATCCAGAGAAAAGATAATCTTGCCGGGGGATAGTCATTATTGACGGTAATCGTGAGATAATCTTGCATGGAGATAATCCATATCGCTGGACTAATCCATGATTAGTGTATGAATCATGAGACGGGAATCAAATATGACCAACCACAATGAGCCATACGGTAATAGCTGTCTCGCTGTCTGCCCTACCTCCCGTTGGACTGCCCGTGCATCCTACAGTCATACATGTGTATGTGGGGTCGACATGACGCTGTCAGTATATCGTAAGATACAAAGATTGAAAAAGAAGCTTACTTCAGTGACGCCAATGTGGTTGTTATGGGATTGCACCGGCATCGTTGTCATGCTTGCTTGAGTTTGGGACCTATTTGTTCAAAGCTGAGAAGTGATTGTAATCAACAGTGAGATAAAAACAAAAGACCCGGGCATACATAACTTGGTAGTGTAGGCCGATGCGATGCACGGCTGGGCGATTCCTATTTTCCTTCTTCGATTCTCCTATCTGAAGGCACACTGTATTTATGTTAAATCATAAATCCCAACAACTTATGGTACCTTTTATGAAAATTAGAACGGCTCCGTACAACTGGTTGGCGCATGTCATGCTGAGTAAGCTCTTTGCCTCTTGTTCCGGACTGTCGATGTGCCAAAAATCGCACCCGCTGAATTACTGACTACCTGCATCTCTGCGGTGTACTTATATGATTACCACTCACTTCCGATTTTCAGTGACTCAGACTGCCTCAAAGCTGCCATTCAGTACCCTCAAACCACCGCAATGTACATGAGAGATTGTGCAAGCATGAGTGAAAGGCCAGTAAGGTGGTTTTTTTGTTCAATTCTTCTTCTCCCATTTCCAATGGCGGATAACGTTTTACGTTTTTAGTGTGCAAGAACATGAACTCGCACACAAGAACGTCATCTTCGGCTGTTGTTTGAATAAATTTATGACAATTTTCGTGCCCAAAATTGAGCTCCTGTACACGAAAATCGTCATCGGCCCCACACAACCATTTTACCCATCGAATTTGAGTTTTAATTTTTGTATTATGGGCCTCCGCAGGCCTCATAAATTTTGAAAAACTCATAAACTAGTGCAGTTACACAATAACTAGACATTTCATACGGGACTGTAGGTCTGAAGCTTACATCGAACGTCGCAGATCGACTTTGCGGCACATTCGGGGTTGCGCCACATTCCCAAAGAGGCAATCGTGGCCATCTCTTCGTCTGCTCTCAACGTCGACTTCGACCTCAACAACACAGCAAGTGGGCCCCTCTGGGGCCTAGGTATGTTTCCTTTCATTGGAAAAATGATCACTATGCTGACCTTCCACACTCTTTTTGATTAGTCTTGCGTGAGCCGCATACGCTCCTCGCAACTCCAACATCTCCACACCGCGACGCACGGACACCATCCAAGCAACACAACAGCCTGCAGCAAATCCCCACCCCACCCTACGTCACCTCCTTGCAGACCCGTTGGTGCAACGGACGTCTGAACCGGTGCCCTGCGCAGTGTGCTCGGTACTGGTGGTCTCCACTCCAACACTACCCTTCCTCCAACATCGAAGACCCGCAGTGTCCGACAAGTCCACGACTTCCCATCTCCAACCGTACGCCGCGTAAATAGACGACCAGAAGACCACGTAGACAAGGCGAGTCGAGTGATCAGGCTCATTCGAAGTCATCGGAGTGACAGAGCGGCCAACGCACATCGGTATCCATCCGCCATCCGTGAAGACTCGCAAGCACGAGCGTGTGGAACGGAGACAACGAAGGAAGTATACGAGAAGTGAACTGGGGGTCGAGAGCGGCTGCGCCGCCCTCAGGCTCCTCATGTACATTTTTATTTTTACATTTTCACTTTATTTTCACAATGATCCTAACGTATAGACCCCAGCTCCGCCTAAACCTCACACCCCATCACCACCATCGCCTCCCAAGCCACCGCTAACGATGAGAGGTGCCATCGTGCGCCTCTCATCAACGAATTTGGATACGGCATTCGACATTGGCGCAGGCACGCCGATTCAACACCAACGCCCACCTGCTCGGCTTCGCAAACCCACGGGGAGAATTTGGGGACATCAGAAGCAGCGGGCTACGGGGTGAGAGCGGCACATAGCCGCTCTCATTATCATTGGATACGTTTTTTTTCACATTATCGATTATCTTTCAACTCATTTCGGGATGTATGTGCGACAGCCACGCGTGGAGTCGCCAACCTACCACTCTAACCCTCACTAACCGCCCCACGCGTGACGAGGGGTGCGCGATCGCACTTCTCGTCGACCAATCCCCACGCGGCACTTCCACAACGACGCCGGCGCCCCACCAAACACCAACACACACGCGCTCGAGTGCTACAAAATACGGAGGGGTTAGTGGGACCAAAGGAGGAGTGGGCAAGAGGGCAAGAGCGGCTGCACCGCTCCAATATTCTTATGGTATGAATAATATATGTTTTTTCGTTGTCTTTCGCTTAAGTACAGCCGTGTAGCCCTCTGCAAGCACAAACGGACCCTTAACCGCACACCCACACCCATATCCCCAACCTCTCCAAACCCCACCACCCCCTCCATCCACGATCGTCATGGTGCTCGAGCGAGTGGGCTCGATCATCGTCGTCTGTTTGCCGTCGAAGCGACACCGCCGCTCGCCACCATCACCATGAAGACGCGCAAGCGCGAATGTGTGGGTCGGAGATGACAGAGGAAGCGTAGGAGAGCCGAAGGAGGTGTAGAGAGCGGCTACGCCGTCCTCAACTTCATGGACTTTTTTTTCACTATTCTGCTTTATTTTCACGAAGTTTGAGAATTGCAGATCACAGATCCGCCAAACCACCGTCAACCAAACCCCTGACAGTGACGAGAGGTGCGATCGTGCACCTCGCGTCGAGGAATTCTCACTCTGCCTCGACAGCAGCGCCGGCACGCCGGCACAGCACCAACGCAGGCGCGCTTGGCTACACATGCACTCGGAGGGATTTCGAGGACATTAGGAGCAGCGGACTACGGGGTGAGACCGGCATAGCCGCTCTCATTATCAATAGGTACGTTTTTGTTCTTGCATTATCATTTATGTTTCCGGCTCAGTAACGACAACAGCCGCGGGGAGAGACACGGACGCCACCTTCCAGACCAACGCCAACCCACGTGTCATGAGAGGTGCGATTGAGCACCACTCGTCGGCCAACCAACACCCACACTTCGACGACTGCGCCTGCGCGCCGCTCACTATCAACACGCGCGCATGCCTGCAACAAGGTAAGGAGGGGTCAAAGGAACGGAATGAGCGGCGGGTGATGGGACCTCTCCATCCCCACCATCCTCTTCAACCATACCGAGAACGGCGAGAGGCGCATGATCGCGCCTCCTGTTCACAGTCATCAAGGTGCTCGGATGCGCTCCGACCAAACGCCAACGAAGATTGCGCAGGCATGGATACGCTGGGATGGCGGGGCATTTGCAGGAGCGGGAAGATATGTAAATGGCGGCAATACACAGGTGGTGTGAATGGGCCATAGAGCTCACAACGATCATGTACTTAATTCCTCGTAGTTCAACATGGTTTTATTTTACTTAATATTTTATTCAAAATTACATTATGTGCTTGCTGGAGAGCAGCTTCTCCATGGCTACAAAGCAAGTGCAGGCGACTCATGTTAACGGATTCAAAAACGCCGACCTTAGAGGAGAGTTCTGCGATATTTCCTTTTCTGTTCAAAATCCGCGAGATGCACGCCACAGGTAACAAAAAAATGGATAATGGTTGCCATCCATTACACTTTCATTACAAGTACGGAAAAGGAAGGAAGTTCACAATGAAAAAGAGAGTCAAAAGCGTTACTAATAAGGAAATTTGGATAGAAAACGCGACGAAGGAAGTGGAAACGATAAGTTCTCAAAAAAATAGCACTAAAAAGTGCAACAGACTGCACACCAGCGCGCAGATAAAACGATCCTTCCTTTCAGTCAGGAATCGTAACACTTGAACGCTGAGATCGACCACATGGACCTTCTCGCCATTTCTGTTCTAACCCGTTTCTGTAGTGTTAGGTCGTGTGTATGTGTGTCCACTTGCGGTTGTAACATGTGTGTTACTTTTAGTATAATTGCATGTTAGATTGAAGAAGAGTCCTAACTTACCTGAGGGCGACGCCGACAAGATTGTTATGGTATCTCATTGGCCGTGTCTTGCTTTCTGTCTTTGTGTGGTTGTGCAGTACTCACTTGGTAGTGGTTGCCAGCAGGTGATGGGTATGGTACTAGGAAGGATCTTGTCGATGGAGTCGTCGAGAGAGAAATTGTGAGCGGCGGCGAGGATATAACGCGCAATCATGACATTGGTCATGAAAAGAGACCAAGCGACGCTGTGTTCGATACAATAGTATTCTGGATCCCAAGAGCCGAGAAAAACAGGAGTGAGAATGCGAAATGAGAACAGGAGATGGAGGAAATAATGAGTGAAGAGGTTGCCGATGTAAGGAGAGGGGATAGGTCCTTGGATCGGTCCATCGGCGGTTTGACGAACTGTGAAGTCGGCAGCCGACGCGGGAGCGAAGTATGCCATGGGTAGAGCAATGGATTTCGAGTTTAGAGAATTTGGGTGGTGATAGGAGAGCGAACTGAAGAATTATCGAAGGACGCGAAGGTTTAAATAAGTTCTCGCCACAGTTGCCTTATATGGAGCACTTCTTGCGGATAGTCGTTTTGGGACAGGACTGCCTGCAGGAAAAGGCGTGGACTTACATGAACAATCAAAGATTGTTATCTTTGGAGGCCTCTGAACCCGAATGTTCGGAGAATTTCTCCTTCCAGGCCTTGAGAACTTCTGGAGCGTTCTTCAATTGAGTTTCAGAGAGCCATTCATCGAATTCAGGTCCATACCCAACAAAACATGTGAGATATTCTGGAACCATCTTTTGTCCTTTCTTGGCTGGTCTTTGTCCGACGATCTCCTCGACTTCGTACTCAGGAAGGTCCTTAAAGTCCAGACGATGAGTTTGCTTGGTTTTTCGAACACCAAATTTGGGGGGAGACTGGTTGTAAGGTTCGAGATGAGCAATATTGAGGACAGGATGTGTTCCGTACGATGCGGGCATGCGAAGGCGGTATGTAACTGGACTGAGTTTATCCATAATTTCAAACAGTCCATCATACCTTATCAACAGTTTACGTCCTCGGCCTTTCACGTCTTTGAGAAGATCGAGCGAGTGGGGGTTTAGTACCACGGAATCGCCGATTTCGAACTCGCAAGCTAGTCTTCCTTTGTTGTATGACTTGCGTTGGAACACCTGACTCAGCATTAATGCATCCATAGCGCGAGATCGGTATGATTTAAATTGTTCTGTCATTTCTTCGACGGTTTCATGACGCATATATCCAGGTATTTCTGTCAGAACGTCGCCTTGAGGTCTTTCAACGATCTCACCAAAGTTGTGGATAAGGGAGGCGGCGGAAATAGGATGGTAACCTCGAAGGAGGAAGGCAGGCGTGAAACCTGTGGATATATGCGTAGTCAAGTTGTACGCCATAGCTAGAGAATCGAGCGTCTGGGACCAATCGTCTCGTTGAGGTCCAATGTACAATCTAAGCATGACTTCGAGTACTTGATTCATAATTTCCGTTTGACCATCGGCTTGAGGATGGTACGCTGTCGTGAGAGATCTCTTCACGCCGAGTTTCTTGCACGTTTCCTTCCAGAAGTTTCCCGTCCAGCGGCTGTCTCTGTCGGAGATAATCTGTCGGGGCAGGCCGAACTTAGAGAACACATGTTTGAAAAGTAAATCAGCCGTCTCGGTCTCGTTGACCGACGTCTTAGTTGGGATGAAAGTAATGTACTTTGTAAGTTTATCTACAACCACGAGGATGCAATCGTAATCTTGACTTAGCGGAAGTTCGGTGATGAAGTCCATAGAAATGACTTCGAAGGGTTGGGAAGGGATAGGAATGGGCTGGAGTAATCCGAACGGTGCGTGCCTTCGTACCTTGACTTTCTGGCAGATGTCGCACATACTAACAAATTGTTTAATGTCTCTGGACATTCTGGGCCAGTAATAGAGGGAAGCAATGCAGTTGTAGGTTTTGTGGAAGCCTGTATGCGCTGCTTCAGTAATAGAATCGTGAATTTCTTTCATAACCTCAACTCTTAGTGATTGTGGTACGCATAACCTTGAGTTCCCAGAAGAGTCTTCGAAATATAGTAGTCCTTGCTTTCCTAGAACGTATTGAGGGAATTCGGTGCATTCAGGGTTGAACTCCGTGGCGAAGGATTGAAGTACCAGCGAGTAGTGAGGGTCGTTTAAGTATTCATGTCGGAAATTGTTAATTTCTTCGTCAGAAATTCCTATTAGAAGGTTATACAACTTAACTGAGTGAACAGTGGTAGTAACATCTTCAGAATTAACGAGTAATTCGGCGTCGAGTTCAATAGGGGGAGTAGTGAGCTTGCAACTTCGTTTGGACATGGAAGCTAATCCCATAACGCAATCTTTAAACTTGGGGGCAAGCTCGGTGTACATATCTCGTATTGAATTAGAATCTAAGTCGATAGTTAATTCTTTAATGGTGGTAGGACCATCGTTAAAAGGTACATGTCTTCTAAGCCTAGAAATTGGATCAACGTTAGAATGAACTTGTCCTGCGCGATGAACAATCTTGAGACTGGGGTAGGCAGCAAATACAGTTCCCCAGTTCAGAAGTCTACAGTTGACGTTCTGAAAAGTGCGGTTCCAGGTCAGAGCGGCGTGGTCGGTGATGGCTATGACCTTTTCTCCTTCTATGAAAGGTTGCAACTTTATAAGTCCTTCTTTGAGAGCTAGGGCCTCACGTTCAGTAGGAGAATAGTTTCGCTCAGCGGACTTGAGAGTTCTTGACCAGTATGCAACTACTCGTTCAATATAAACCTCAGTATCTTCAAAATTTTCAGCCCATTCTCCATTCTTGGGTACATTGTCGTCTAATTTCGAGATAGAGATGACGAGTTGGGGAATGGGTTTCTTGGCTTTATATGCAGCTAGTAGTTGGTCGTAAACCTTGGTACCCTTCAGATCTCGAATTTTGATCAGTTGGATTTGTTGAAGTATGCATGCTACTCCTAGGTCGCAAGCATCCGAATATAACCTATATCCCTGCCCCACCATTGCGAAGGCTCTGATGGGAGCGTTTGTCAAGACTTCCTTCGATAGTTGAAAAGCTTCTTGTTGGAGTTCGCCCCATTCCCATGGCACGTTCTTGCGTAATAATTTGAAGAGAGGGGTGACAATCCATGCATAAAACAGGATAAACGAAGCGAAGTATACCATGGTGCCTAGGAAAGTTTGTAGTTCACTGAGGTTCTTGGGTTCATTGAGTTCGGTAATTGCGTCGATTTTTTCCTTGTGAGTAGAAAGTCCGAGTCTCGATACCTTCTGTCCTAACAGTAGGAGCGACTGGTATCCCAGGTGGCATTTAGTCAGAGAGAGTGTGATATTACTCTTGATAATAGCCTTGAGGACTGAATCTAAATGTTTGAGATGGTCATCGAACGTTAAGGAAAACACTACGATGTTGTCAATGTATACCAGCGCAAATATCCAAAGAAACGGAGCAAGTATGTTTTGCATAACTCGCTGAAATATAGCAGGTCCGTTTCGTAGTCCTAAAGGCATCCGATTAAATTGCCACAAACCTCGATGCGATCTGAAAGCCGTTTTTTCCATACTTTTTTCGTGTAATTCAAGTTGGTGAAATCCTGAGAGCGCATCGAGTGTGGAGAGCCATTGTGAACCGTTAAGGGCTTGAAAAATATCTTCTTGTCATGGGAGAGGGAATTCGTCAGGAATAATGACTTCATTCAACTTGCAATAGTCTATAACCATACGAGGTTTGTTGTTACGGTAGACTATTAAAGCTGGAGCGCCCCACGGACTTTGAGACGTTCTATAATGCCTTGTTGGATCCAAATGTCCATCTGATTATCCATTTCTTCGTGTTTAGCTGGAGACGTACTTGGAAAAGGTGGTAGCGAAATTTCCTTGCTACCTTCTCGCAATAGAATCTCGACCTTTGCGGGATATTTTCCAAGTCATAAGTTGAGGCCAAACACATCCTTATTTCTAAGTACGACTTTTCGGATAGCGTCCTTCTGATCGTCAGTTAAGTGCGCAGAGATTTTGACTGCACTTAGTAACTGGTCCTCAGTAGTGTCGTCGTCTTCTATAACCTCAGCGGTCTTAGGTCCTCCTTCGATGGGGTCACTACCAGGTGGATCTTCAACGGAGTGTAGTTCTGGATTAAGAAGTTGGTCCGCGAGGGATTTTATGAAGCATGAGTGCGCATATAGTTTACTCGCCGACTCCTGTCCGATTTTTTCTTCAGAGTCGAGCCAATGATTAGGGTTATGAACTGTACCTAATACTTGGCCGGGACAAATGACAAGAGGCGTTTTAGAAAAATTGGCGACGTGCAGGAAGGGTTTGGACTTAGAAATAATGGAGTCTGGTGCTGCGTATAGATCGTCAGCGTTACAATTTGATGAGAATATTTTCTCAACGTATGCTATATTAAGTTTGGGCAGAAACGAAAGTGAAACTGGAACGGCTGAGACCGTTTCGGGAGGGATAGTCATTTGAGTTAATGCTCTAATGTTTCGATCGTTCTGGCGTAGAATTTCCTTTTTGCGATACTTCTTGGAGGTACGATGGGTCTTCAATTTCGAGACCTTCTCAGACAAAGCTTTCATGGCGAAAACTCTACAAGTGTGACCGTCTTCATTCTTGAGAGAGGGACTGATAGAATTTTCAACTTGAACTTTCCGACCAGAATTTCCAAACTGGAGGAATACTTTGTCTTCGTCTCGGATAATGGATATTGAGTACTGGTCTGAGAAGTCGTTTCCAAGGATAAATGGCGTGGACATCCCTTTGACAACATAAGCCTCGACGTTTATTTCAACTGGTCCATCTGGTGTGTCAAATATTAGAGGTAAGGTAACAAATCCAGAGATAGTTGACGTCCCAGTAACTTGTATTAGGTTAATCCGTTGACCAGTTCGAATCTTAGGAGGCAAGGTGAGTGTCGATAAAAATTTGTTGGATATCAAGGTAATATCTGAGCCAGAGTCCGCTATGATAGTTGTAGGATTTTGGCCGACAGCGCCAATCCAAGCGCGAGTGGCTGTAGCTTTAGCGCCCAGAAAAGAACAGCCGGGAGGGCGTGACATGTAACGTGGTAGCTTGAGAAGGGGTTTAGACAAATTTTCACAATTTATCGAAGTGTTAGAATGAAAAGAAGTGGCGCATATAGTTTGAGTTTCGGAATTGTTAGGAGAATCAGCAGAATAGTCGAGAATGGTGTCTTCGAAATAGTCTTCCTCATTAGAAACTTGTTTTCCCCCCAGATCAGACTTAATTCCAAGTGCATGGGCATCTTGGGATTGAGTTTCACCAGGCGAGTTAGTCGTCTGAGGGGTTTCTAAAAATCCGAAGGCTCGGATGAGGAAGATTCCTCAACTTCTTCGGTTTCTTCGTCCAACGCCGCTTCTTCATCTGACGAGGCTAGAGAGTAAAATAAATCGTTATATTCCTCCTGTGCTGCAATATCTTCGGGCTCTACGGTAACATTGTTAGCGCGAGCTTTCTTGATATCTTTACGGTGATATTTACAGTCGTTATCCCAGTGCTTTCCACTTCCACAGTGACGACAAGGCCTAGCATTGGCCTGTTCAGGCGTCTTGCCTTTCGAAATTACGCTGTCATCTTTAGGGAAAGGAGGTTTGGAAGCGGCGGGACTCCATCCTACGAGTCTAGTAGAAGCCATCCGTTTCTTGTTGTTAGACTTCTTGAAGAACAGCTTCTTCTTCGGAGACGGACCAGAGTCTCGGTCTCTTTCGTCTCGAGATTTCCGGGGATCTAAGGCCATTAGAATATCTTCACGGTAACGAATAGCTTTCTGGAATTGCTCGAGGGTGTCGTAGGATTGAGTAGTGAGTACTGTCATCCAGTACGAAGGGGCACCTTCCATAACCTCCATGATTATTTCAGCGTCAGTTAAATCATAAACTAAAGTAATGAGCTCGAATTTACGGATGTAATACTGACTAGGAGTTTCATCAGGATTCTCCCTGTCACGGTATCGAGCTCGAAGAGCTTTGGCCTTTTGTTTAGAAAGCCAATGTGAGTTCATGAAGTAACCCATTATGTGATCGCGTATTGAGTACCAGTCTCTCTCAGCGTGTTCTCTTACGCTATATGATTGCGACCAGTACCAACGTTCAGTGCCCTTCGTGAGACAATCAGGGACAATTCTGCCTAAGGCCTTAAAACAACTTTCATTTCGGTGAGCGAGAGTCTGTAATTTAATGATCCAATTGCCTAAGGTTTCTGGATTACTGTTCCATTGTGGAACACTTTCAGGCTTCAACTTCATTTCAAAATAAAATTCTCCGTGGTCATCTGGTTGTGACGATTGAGGTTGTCGATTTGAGGAATTAGGAGGAGAAGGGTTTCCTAAAGGCCGACGAGGGGGGGGCCTATTTCTTCCGTCGTCGTCGTCAGAGCTGTCGCTACCGTCTGGATCTCCAGGATTGCCTCCAGCTGACCGAGATGTTCGAGAGGGATTAGCACCTGATCCTCGAGAAGACGATCTACGATTATCGTCAGGATGGTTAGCGTTTCCTCCTATGGGATTAGACAGAGGAGGGGGAGGAGGTGATGGTGGAGCCGGATGGTAGTTGTCTTGTTTAGAAGTAGAGTCGATAGGCTGGCTATCAGGGTAACGTCTTTCAGTTAATTCCTGGTATCAATTTGAACGGAGGCGTGGAGTCGAATTTATTGTTCCTAGATGACTAGCACGCCTGTCACTAGGAGGATTGACAATATTGGCATGGTCTACTCGCATACGAGCCACTGGTGTGAGCGAAGGATCGTCCATAGTAGCATAATGAATATTTGAATCAGCAAATTGGATGTTTCTCTTCTTTGCAGGCGTAATAAGTGGAATTTCCGTGTCCAGGAGTATGTCGTCGTTAGAATAAGAAGGTCCCACAGTAGATTCTACAGCCCTTCCTTTTCCTTTGGGGTCCATATGTGGGGGAGTGTCTCGGTCGAAGACTGAGGTTTGCGTGGTATCAGGTTCCTTGGTTTTGAAGAGGTTGTAGTCCGGTCAATCTTCATCATCCAATTTGAAGGAGGGGGCTGATAGATCTAACGCAGCATAAAACTCATGGAAATAGTCCATGGTTTCCGCAACGAAGGTCGTCTGAAGAGTCTGATAGTCCCAGTACGTATATACCTTGTTCCACTCTTCTTCTACGCCGTATTTTCCCCAAACCGGGATGTGACAAGTATTCAGAAGTCGCTTGTCAAGGTAGGGGGCGTAGAAACTTTGTAAGTTTGATATACGGTTCGTGAATTTCTTGAGACCTTCGATATTCGGGCCATAGACATACGAACAATTGTCGGACAAGAGGTATATGTCTGGGGTAATAGCCTGCTCCAGAGCTTCGTACAATTGTCGAAATCGAAAGGAAGCGGTTCTGGGAACGTCTTGAGGATAGTACGTTTTGATGGACCGTCCCCAGTACAGTTTACCAAGTTCGACAAGAGTTCTGTACCTAGACCTATAAGAGGATTCCATGGGGACCTCAAATCGTAGAACAAGGGGAAAAGTCTTATACGACGGATCTACGAAGATAGATTGTACTCGAGTTAAGAGGGATCGAGTAACGGCGACTTCGTCAATGACTTCTTCAGGGTCTCTTGCTAACCATTTGTTGTGATTAGTAGGGGGATTGAGATATCGAATACGGTGCTCCGACTCAGCATCAGACGCACGAGGAGGTCGGTTTCTCTGTCCAGGAATGTTGACGGGAGATGGCTGAGCAGTTTCTGTCTCAACAGTAGCAGGTTCACAGGTGGTAGTCTCGAGTTGGGAGAGGGGGTTGACGTCAGGTCCGACAGGGTTAGGCGTAGTGGGAGTATAGACAGGAGGGGGAGGTGCAGGAGATTCGTCAGGAGAAGAGGTACGAGTAGTACAACTGCCTCTAGCCATGATGAATGTGTTGCGAATAGAATCTGTAAGGCTTAAGTGGTAAGTTGATAATTGGCTTGGATCTTCAAAGAGATCCGCTCATCATCCACCAATGTTATAGATCCTTAGATTATGACTTTGGTGTAATTACTTACAAGTGTAGTCGACGAATACAAATGGCTATTTAATATTCTAGACTATGAGTAGCTACGTAAGTATTTAACTAAAGGGTAATCGACCTAAACGAATTGATAGATGAGTGGGTAGGGGTGGTGAAAGGTATATGGAAGTATTTAACTAAGTGTTAGCGCAAGTCTTTGAAAACAAGCACACAAAGTTAAAGAACGTACCACTTGACGAGAATATCTTGGGCAAAGATATTCGAGAGCTAAACGTAAAGGTTGGGAAACGTTTAGTGATGATGAACACGGAAAATAAGGAAAATCGTCTTATTTACCTTTAACACACAGGGAAATCGTCTGAGTGAGTTGTGGATACGGGAAATTGTCGTATTCATGAGGGCAAGTAGGCTGAAAGCTAGTCAAAGTGTTGAGCACACGATGGTAAGAGGTAGAGATGCAAGATGAATTTATTAGAGGCGGCGGTCTTAAATACATGTATGCTAAGGTAATGACTCAACAAAATTCGTAGGGACCGAATGGGACCGGTAGAATTCGTAAGAAGGTCATAGAATAACTCTTGACTCGATCGGGCTCAAAATGGGAGGCTGCACACATGAGGGAGGACGCATATAGTCAGACGAACATGAGCTTTCGGCCGAAAGGTCATAATGTCCGATGTGCGTACGTGAATAGTAAATCGAGGACGTTGAGGGCCAGTCTGAGATCTCTTGTGCCGAAAGATAGTACCTTTAGGCACAGACTGACGAAAGTAGAAGGAGATCGGAGGCCTCGAGGCTTGGGGGAAACGATACGAAGGCTCAAGAGTTGTAGAAGTGGCGTGGGAATCGAGTACAAAGGGATGGATAAATGTAGTAGTTTAGTCATGTGATCACTCCGCGGCGCGGGGTGAGTGGCGACAGGAATCTTGTTGGTTAGTGTTACTAAAAAAGGAAACATTCGTTGTAATGAAATTAGTATTTCCACAATAAACTTGTACATTTTGTGTAGCTCGAACCGCTCGATGAACACCTTCGACGTCACTAATGAAAGTTGTTAATAGAAGCCTTAAGAAGACGTTAAAAAAGTAACTAAGGCGTAATTGAAACTTTCATCGAGGAACTAGAGTTAAACAACGCAAAAAGTGTATTTAGTCAAGAACCAAGTGTAGTTTGAATACAAAAATGTTAACTTCGTCGAAAGTAACAAAATTTGTAATGAACTAAATGTAATACAAGTAGTAAGACCGCGTAATTGTAATGAAATCGTGGTTGAGGTCGTTAAGAGGCGAACTTGTAGTATAATTACAAAAAGTAAGGAAATGTAAAGCTAATACTTGTTGAAAGCATTAGGATTTGGTGCATAACAGTGTTGTAACTATTAATGCAAAAAGGTAATGCATGGGTTAATGGAATGCGAAGTGTATACAACCAGTTTATAATACAAAATCCTAATCGTGAGTATCGAACTATTGGAACATTAAGCGTGGGAGCGTGGGCGCTTATGCATATAGTACTCACGAAAATCCAGTATCCTCACAACGGATGCCCACGCGAGCTTCAGCACCAGCAACACCAGACTCAGCATCACGGGTGTGCCAACCAACACCGCTGCCGCCACTGCTGTGCCACTGCACTCCCTCAACAATGCAGTATCCCATTGCGAGACGGGAAGCTTGCACTGGCACTGGCACTGTTGCCAGCGTAGGCATCTGCACTGGCTGCCCAAACCCCAGCACCCACAGATTCGATAGCGCCGCTGCCTCCACATTATCGCAAAGCGAGGAAACTCGATGCATGTGCGAGAAGGCGGCCAATGATGGGAAAGGCTTGTGGGATGCATGGCGAGGGCGCGGATGGACGGATGCGAGGAACGGTCGAGATCCGGCATGGGGATGCTCACTCGAGCATCCGTGTTATAGAACCGTGATTTTATGACTATTGGTGTAGATAATTGAATACACAAGTGATATAATGAAATACCTTTCGTAAACGAATATGTGTGTTCAATAGAGTCGTCTGAGGCAATGAGAGGGTGATAGGTGGTGCTGAGACGATGAATAACTAGGCTGAACACTACCAGAACACTCTACCTTTTGAATGAACAGTTACAGTAAGATAAACTTAACTGAGGTCGAACAATCGACTAGGCGTTGATGAGTGAATGGATATAATGTATTCTACTAAGTCTGAGCAAAAGAGGTGCCGTTTCTCTAGATCTCAGTACACAAGGAGCTTGGTGATTCACAAAAGAGGTGGAGGAGGG